>JAAEAF010006794.1:0-54820 GCA_011037195.1 Triatoma infestans
AAATCTTTTCCAACGTTTCGACAAATTTATTGTCTTCTTCAGCGATTAAATTAAAAAAAATGTTAATCGGTGTTAGATATATTTCCATAAAACAAACTAAACACAAAATATGTACAAAAAAAAAAAAAAAACTTGATATGGCAGAGAGAGTTGCTAACTATATGAGCTACATCATCAGAAAATGACAACATTTTTTTTAAATTTTATCCCTGAAGAAGACAATAAATTTGTCGAAACGTTGGAAAAGATTAAAAAAAAAAGTGTACATTTTATTGACCGCTCCTCGAGATTTCCTTTAGTTATAATTATTTCTACCATTTTCCTCACGGGGCTGAGTAATTTTAGATGTTATTTGAATTTTTAAAAAGTAATTAGTATCATATAATTATTCTTATTATACTTGCTTCTTGCTTAGTTAGTAAATTGAAAATGAAGTGACAATTGAGTCACTTCGGCTGGTCGCTGAGTTGATATTAAACCTCTTTCATTGGAATTGCCACTGACGTTGAATAATTGACCCATTATAATAACAAAAACCTTAATTTCGTGGAAACTCCATGTCCAATTGCAAAAGAAGACTCTATCCGCAATAGATTATTGTCTGTTAGCAGGGTATGTCTGTTAGGGATTGTTCATCAGTAACTTTTAAAGAAATATAAATTACATTTTTAGGATTTTACAGTGAACAATTCGAAGAAAAGCCTCGTTCTCTGTACGGTATCGTTGTCTAGTGTAATGACATTGCTATGACCCTCCATGTCATTGTGAATGTTGCTAACACTAATATTAAACTTCGCCCCATTGAAAGAGGGGATGATTATATGATTATACTTCAGTACGTCTTCCAATGGGGCGAAGTTTATATATTAGCAACACTCACACCAAGACATCTGTCCTAGTGTGCGACCTTGTGCGACCTTGGTTATTTCGGTGACCAGTGATTTAGGTCAGTGGCCAGCCTTAGCGGTTGCTTGCTTTGATGTAAAGTATTGACCCTTGGTTTTGTTTGTTTGGCCGCGGCCTCGTCTTGAAGACAGCAGCCAGCTAGGCCACTAGTTATAAATTATTCTTTCTTTGTTATGTGTTGTGAAGGTTTGACATTGCTATGACCCTGCCATGTCATTACACTAGTAAGAGCGTACATTCATGGAGATCCATTTTTAGAAGTCCAGTAAAAGCTGATGGAGACTCTGTTCTACTGGGAAACACTCCTTTCAATGTTATTAAGTTTTGGAAACTAGACAGAGTAGAGCTTAATTTTCAAAAAAAATAAAAAAAAATTTTTTTGTACTAAATTACTATTGAAAGAAGGATAAATTTTTAAACAAACCAATGAGTGAAGAAATAGGGATTATTATACACAAACATGACAATCCTGTGAAAGAAAGTTTATTTAAAATTGAAAAGTTGTTTACGAAACACAAAGTTTAAACATAATTAAGTTAAAAAAATCTCGCCTGAAATTGTCTAAAATTCACCTTATTCATTCAATATTTGGTCGGTCCTTAATGACATGCAGAATCTCATTTCATTTTGGGTTCATTTGGCTTCACCAAATGTTTAGGATTCATGAATTGTGTTTGTTTCATTTGATAAACAGTTTTAATTTAGGGCACCGAATTGGAATTAATTGTAATATAGCCTGTCAATAGATACCAAGTTTAGTGCATAGGCAAAACGAGACTCGATTCTATAAAAATTATGTGATCCAAAAATTATGTTGGCTGAGCAAGTAATTTGAAATTCCCATTTTTTCAGACTCATCCAAATTTTTTGAAAAATCTGTGGCCAGAATTCAACTGAAGATCTAGAAAAAAAACAGTTAGAGATTTTTCAGATAAAAATCCACACCTTTTATTTTTTTTTTAAAAAAAAGAAAAAAAAAACGTTCTAGAAAGTGGCGGGAAATAATCTATAATCTATATATATACAAATTCAGCATCCGTATGTTTGTGGCCGCAAAATTCGAAAAGTAATCGATGGATTGACTTAAAATTTTCACACAACGTTACATTTCTATATAAGAGTGTTTATATATACTTTTTATTCCGAAGTTCCTACGGAAACTCGAAATTCCGAGCGTTTCGTGAGTTTGGCAGAAATAGACAGACGTGGCGTAGAGGCGATCGTGGCGCGCTCTCTGCCGAAGATATTCTGCACAGAATACGTCAAAAAACGCAATAATGGCTTAGATTTCTTCACAGAAGAAATATACAATGAAGATTACGCGTAATCTTTATTGAGGATCTTTGTCTTGCAATGTGTGGCAAGCTGTTGGCACTATTGAGAGTAACAGTACCGAATAAGTACCGCAACATTCGTGAGAGAACTGCTCAGAGAGCAATCATACACCAAAAATGACTTACAGCTATTCGTCCAACAAAATACACTGAAACTCCTTCAAGATACAAAAGATAGCATTTGATACCATCATACAAGCTGTGACCAACCATTCCGGTGGATTTACTTTTTGGACGCTCCAGGTGGAAATGGAAAACGTTCTTCATTTCCTTAATCCTGGTTGGCTGAAATCCGTTCAAATTGCTTCTTCAGGCAATGCTGCTACGTTAATGGAAGGAGGTAGAACAGCGCATTCAGCTCTTAGAAACATTCTTTCAGTTAAAAACATTTTTTCTTTCTTACCTTCCAGTACACAGCAACGAAAACTAGGGTATTAAATTGAATATTTGTGTTTCCTTGCTGAATCTATGTTAACTATCATACTTCTATTTACTTCCCTAATAATTAAAATCAGACTGAGCCACAGTTAAGCGTGGCCAGTTATAGCTAGTAAAGCATAAAAATGGAAGTATTTGTTATTAGGGTAATTGTTAGTAAAGTATTTTTTACTAAAGGAAAAATAACGAATTATTAATATTTAGTTGCCTTCAATAATATCACACATCACTGTCTACGAGGAAGTGGCTTTTTAGCCCTGATTCCTCAAAAGCATTCATCAACCTATTATAACTTAACTAATCACTTGAATAAAATTACAGAAAACTAGAATATTTGTTCTATAATGTAAATATTCATTACAAACTTAAAAAGAATTAAATATATCTTAAGTAGCTAAGTTTTATCTAAAATTCTCTTAGATAAAATCTTATTTTATATTAGGTTTTTTGTTCGTCCTTTTCCTAATACTGGAATAGCCCTGCTTACTCTTTTATTTTGAATTTCAGTTAGAGTTATAGATCCTTTTCTGGCACTCTAATTTATTATAGAAATAGCCCGCAATGGGTATCTGTTGCATGCAGTTACTTGGGGAGTAGCGACCCCACGGGTTACCAGAGCTCAGTACTCCATGCACTTATAGTACAGTACACAATACACTTAACAATACATTCATTCTACGGTTTACAGACAAGGACAAACGCAGTACACAAACTAGGGTCTCGGTCCCCAAGTTAACTGGCGATAGCCAAGGGAAAAGGAAGGGATTAGCTCAGTGGTAGCGCGCTGGACTAACAACGCGGAGGTGCCGGGTTCGAATCCAGCATGCTCTTAGATTTTTTCTTCTAGGAGCCTCTACAACTCACTGTCCGGTGATGGCCAGTGTTGTCTTTAGCGAAAGAACACTGTCCAGAGGCCGGGAGTGCACTAAGAAGGCTCCCGGGGGGCACAGTAGATCTCTCAAGTCGCAGTGCAATAATCCGCTACAACAATCTACAATAGAAATGTTGATAGACCTATAAATGAAAAGTTTAAAAAGTGTTGGAGCTGTTTAAATGAAAAAGTAAAGGGAAGTTTAGGTAGGGACTTGTCACAAAAATCGGCGAAAAAAATCAAATTTTGAGAAAAATCTGCGCTTTCAGTTGACTTAGTTTGACAGATTAATCGGAAAAATTTTTCGAACTTAAGGGATCTGAAACTAAATGATTTGTTGTACACTCAATTATGAAAATCTGAGATGAAAACAATAAATACTTTATCAGCAGAAAAAAAAAAAAATAGAGAAAAATATAAGAACTTGGACAGTAGTAGAGTGAAATTATGAAGAAAAATCCCAAGCAAATTCGACAAGAAGATGAGAAGAATAAAGTGGAATATATATATATAGTGAGAGTGGGAGAGCAGGTATACTTGCTCACTTTTGCATAAAGTAAAGCTAAAGCCCCATTAAATTACCTGAAGCTACAAGTGCGGATGGTTCAGCCATTGCACGCTTTACTTCCTACTACCCAGTAGTACAGCTCAGCAAACTTGGCAGACTTCATTTATTTCAACAAGATAAAAATAATAATAAAAAAAAAAAAAACCCACAACATTTAAACTGGATAGCGGCGGCTCAGTTTAGTGGATCTACCAACATACCAAAGTTTCTAACGTTAGCGTCAAAATACATTTGCATATTATTAGGATAAATATATTTTTTATTTTTTTATTTAAGTAAAAAATACCGTCCCCCTTCTTCAACTGGTTCTTTTAAAAAAAGAAATATGTAATGAGTGCTCCCCCCTCCAGGAAATGGAATACGATTTTTTTTTTAAAGTAAAGAAAGTAAAAAGAAGAAATGAAATCTTATTTTTCAGGGTTCTTCGTACTTTACAAGCAGCACACTCATGAACCCTTCCACCCTTCCTGCCAGAGAGTCCCACCACACTTCACTTTCATCCATAATAGCTTATCTCTTCAACTTAATTCTCTCTCTCGCACACTCTCACTTTGCATTTCATAATAAAGTTTTATGGAAAGAATATTGTCCGGGAGAACATTTTCTCTCTCAATATCTTCTCTCACTCTCTTTATGTTTGCAAGATATTATTGTCGACAATAAAAGCAAATTCCAATTTTTTTAAGTAAAGTAAACAGGAGAGAAATAACATTTATACATTCTGGACCAAATAATCTTTTTAAATTCGAGAAATCTTTCAAAATAATAGCCGCTCAGTCAGCAGGTATAAAAAAAAAAAAAGAGAGAGAAAAGTTAATAAAATAGATGGCAAAAAGTAGAATGAATTTAATTTGTTCATTTCCGTTATTCTTTAGTATAGAGCAGCAGATTATTTAAGGAATATCTGATAGGGTATAACTCACCTTAAATCTATTAAATTACACTTCTACTTTCTTCGTACATTTGTTTATTCGTTATCTTAATATTAAGCTGGGCTGTTGCGTATTTGCCATTTATGAGTTAAGATCGCAGACTTGTAGATTGTCACTGGTGAAAATGCGCTTTTTGACTAAATTCAAGTGTTCTTCATTCCAACATCAGGAAATATTTAGTAACAGAAAGTAGACTGGACTTACGCCTAAGATTGGCCCTTGCTTGCCGGTTTATTAAAGCGAATCAGAAAGTAGCCAAAACAGCATCGCATTGGACAACACAGACTGAGTGAGTCTATCATCTCTCTTGAAAAGATTAAAAAGCCGGCATCAATTTTTCAGCAAAAGCACAGTGTGCGTATGCTAACAGGTTTCCTCTGCGACATCACTTGCAGATTCTATGGGGAAAATGGCGGAGATCACATAGACCTATTAACGAGCCTGCTCAGATACGTTCATCTTGGGTATAGTATATATTCCGCCCATTTCCGCAGAATCTTTCTAGTTGACGAAAATTTCTTCGAGAGATATACTTTAGGTTGAAAATCCTGCCACCAGCATAAAAGGTATAAAAAAATCTTTGAAGCATTCGCAGTCCACTAAGAGTTAGAGGATCACATTTTAATGGAACCTTTTACTAAATCAGAGATCTATACGGTATCGTTGTTGAGTGACAGCGTACATTCATGGAGACTCATGTTCGAAGTCCATTAAAGGCTGATGGAGACTCTGTTCTACACCGGAGAACGATATAAAGCTCCTTTCCACGTTGTTAACTTTTGAAAACTAGGTAGAGGTAGAGCTTTCTTTAAAAAAAAAAAAAAAAATTCTTTTTTGTACTAAATCATGATTTAAAGAAGGATAAATTTTTAAACAAACCAATGAGTGAAGAAATAGGGATTATTATATACAAACATGACAATCCAGCAAAAGCTCATTTAAAATGGAAAAGTTGTTTACTAAACAAAAGGTTCGAACATAATTGGGCCAATCAATCATGCCTGAAATTGCCTAAAATTTACCAGTTCATTCAATGCTTGGTCAGCCCGTAATGGCACCAACATTCGGAATCTCATTTCATTTTGTAAACAGTGGCATAAATGTATAGTAATCATTGATTGTGTTTGTTTCATTTGATAAACAGTTTTAATTTAGGGCACCGTATTTAATTTGGCTATTGGAATGAATTGTAATATACCATCTTGTAATACTAGTAACATTTAAATTGTTAAAATAGGAAACTTATGCAAAAGTTTTTGCTCCTTGATTTAATGTTTTCTATCAGTTATTTTGTGCATTTTGGACCTAAATTTGAACTCAATTTGATTATTAGGACCGATAGAAATTATTTTTTATGTCAATTGCGCAAATATAGGCCAAAAATTCGTTTTGTACAGAAATTCATTCATATGTTGTTTTTATATGTTAATGATATTTTGTGATTTAAACTATTTTTTTCTTTTTTATTTTACGTTATAATTACACAGTTTAGCTTCTCCTTTTTTTTTCAAAGTGTTTTCGACTTTATTTCGCTACTATTTTCTTTAGTTTTAAAAAATAAACAAGAAGAAAAGTTTTTTTTTTTTATATAGTAATTAAAATGAGAGAAGCATCGCTGATTGCTATAAAATATTATCACGTGTAAGCGAAATAATTGTAACTACTGGAGTTTTATGGTTGGATCCGCAGCATCAGAGGCTATTTTCCGTGTTAGCCTGTTTCATGAAAATAGAAAATTAATCGTATTAATTATAATAAGAGAAAGTAAAGAAAATCCTCACCCGATTTTTTTATGTGATTTCTTTAAAGTTAAACATATAATTTTCTTTCATATGGCGAAACAGTGATAACCCTGAAGGGAATATGGTTCTCAACTAAATTTCGATTTAATATTTTAACATTTAAAAAACTTGATAGTTTTTTAGCACTCTAAAGTAAAAAAAAAAAAAAATTAGATTTAATGAACACAATGAACCTAAGAAATATATTATTTGCTCCGATACAAGGAGCTCACTGGAGATGATGGGCAATCGGGACTCCGATAGTTTGTTGATTCAGTGCATATATACGCTCTTGAAACTATGCCTGCGAGAAAATAAAGAAGTCTCTTTTATTTGGATTCTCGGTCATGTGGGGATAAGAGATAACGAATCTGCCGACAAAGCTGCTAAAGAAGCGGCATCAATGTCTTGTAGAGACCAATGTGTCCTTGCAGTCGATTGGAAAGCTTTTCTAAAAAAACAAAATCTTTCCACTGGGAAAAGGAATGGTAATCAGTGCAGCTGTCAAATAAACTAAGGAATATCAAGAGTACCACAAAGAAATGGTCAACTTCAAATCGAGAGTCTCGGCGAGAAGTTGTTCTAGCGAGAATGAGACTCGGTCACCCCATGTTGACACACAGCCACATATTCCGAAGAGAATCTCAGCTGGTATGCAGCGCTTGCAATAGGACATTAACGATCCTGCATATTCTAGTGGAATGTTCGAAATATGTAAACGCGTGGGGAAAGGTAAATTTGCCGACCAGTCTTACAGATGTATCAGGGGACAATGAGGGCATTATCAATAAGACTTACGAATATTTTAGGGAGGTTCATCTATTTCATTTGTTGTGAAACTAGCTGTACATGTGTGTATGTTTAATTGTTTGCTGGTGTCTTGTGTATAGGTATTTATTTTATAAGTGATGCTTACAAATTAGAAACAGGTGCAAAGGACCATAGCTGTTGTGCACCTTAAAAAACTAAAAAAAATAAAAAAATTATGTGTCGTGAACGGGGGCGAAAGTAAAATATTACTAATGACATTTGTTAAACTAAGATAAGCAGTTATACTCGGGACTCAAACTGGGGACATTCTAGTTACATGTCCATGTTCATAACCCCTACCAAACCCGCCCGTATAGTACTCTACCAAATGCTCCTTATGCACCTTTTTTATTATTACGACCAAAGATGTCTATTGTGCCCACCCGGTGCCGAACTGGTAACTACAGTATTGTTGAATATATAATTGGCTCTGCAATGCTGGTTATAAATCACAGAAACTGAAGTATTCATGAATTTGTGGTAGGAAATCTTAAAATCTGGGAAGATTCTGTGGGGGTACTAGTCGGTGCCTAGATTCTACCAGTCTTCTTCTACTTTGAATGATAGCAGCGCAGTCCGTCAGGAGGTATAATGCAACTCCTCATAACATGACCACCATAAACATGCATCATTACTTGGTTCGATTGGAAACTGGATGTGAATGGTTGAAAGTGACGCTGTTAGATCTATGCTTAAATGGTGGACGGAAATTATTGTAAATGCCCGATACTAAATTGCCTAGGATCTGTTTTTTGAATATGGTCAGGTGGGAAAGAGTGTTCACCACTGGGGTTTACAATTGAGGTCGCTGTTAATAATGGTGCTGATAATTTCTGGTTGGAACAGGATTTGCGCACTGTTCAATCTAGCCTATCGGACTTGGTACTGAGAATGAGAAATCATTGTCATTGGATATAAATCGTGCTCTCAACTCTCAGTACAATACAATCTACAGGACTGTGAGCGCACCAGGTGAGTCAGAGAGTTACCTTCGATTTAGAATTGATTTAAAAAAAATAAATTTATATGCCAAATCCGGTTGTCCTCAGACAACTTAAGATTTTCAATCTCTGGTAGATACTATTCGATTATGGCTAGTGAGATATGTATTTCATGTAACAGAGCGCCAAAATCCGTTGTACCATATTTTATTTACTTGCCCTGCCTTGAATCATTTGAGTGATATATTTGCACGACTTCATAGTCGTGCAAATATATCACTAATGTATCACTAATATATCACTCAAATATATCACTAATATATCACTCAAATATATCACTAATGTGCCGTTAGCTCACTATTAAGCGATCTTTATCAAATTCAAAAACAGAACAACATTTACAATTACTTTCTACAAGTGATGTCTCTAAGGAAACTTATAAATTAATTATTCCCCGTTTTGTGTTACATTTGATTTACCTTAAGTATTCCTTTTTAAGTTGTCTGTATATCTATCTATTTTCTTAGCGTTGACCAGAATTATTCTTTTCTGTTTGTATTTTTTCCAGTGAAGTGGCTTTTTTATTTAAAATATAATTAGTTACTATATTTAATTTCCTTTAATTTATTTATTGTACTTTGTTTTATTTTTGTAAACTAAATGATTAACGTTTTATTTTATCTGATTTTTGCATTCTATTTATTTTTCGTCTTTGTACGTTATTGTACTGACCCAACTCTATTTGTAAAAACTGAAGTTTAAACAAATAAATTATTATCTACCTATATATCATAACATGAGCAGCTGCTATAACTTTCTATGCCCAGAGCAGAGATTCAGGTGACCGTGAGTCTACAATGCCAGAATACGAATCCTATTTCTGCTTAACTGATGCAGGCCTCTGACCTTTTCATAGCCTGCTTCAGTTCTAGAAGGGTTCTTACAGAGTAATGCTCTCTTGACTTCCTCTCCTTCCTGAGCTCTACTAAAGGATTCTGGCCCCATGAAGGGCGTTACTTCGCATTCCCTTGTGAATCTCCACACCGAGATGCGACCAATTTAGGGTAACTATTTTCTATCTTCCCAAGATGAGTTTGCTGAGAGATTTCTATTTCGAAATCAATTGATAACACAAGAGCCCAATGCTTAAATAGCTGCCTGGCTGTCGGATATGATCACAATACTTTGATAGCCAGGTTCCGATACTTCCTGTCGAATACTGGCAACATCGCCCGATTGCTTGAATTTACGCCTTGAACAAGCTGGGAAATTTCCCCATTGGCTATGAGTGCCCCATAGATTCTTGGCCCATACACTCCCAATTCCAGTCGGTCCTTGACTTTTTGGAGTTCTTTACTACCGATGACATATCTTTCCTTTTAAAGATCTAACTAATACTTATCACTAATACAACCTTCTTTAGCTAATTGTGTCTAATAAACGGTAGAACTGTACAATATATTGAAATTTAATTAAAATAAAAGTAAAAAAATCATATCTAGGCAAATTAATTAATTACGGCACATTTACGTAGAATATTTGAAGTTCAAAAAAAAAAAAAACATTGAAAGCATGAAAACTGAAAAAAAAAAGCCCAATAAGAGACGCGATTAACCGATTTTATACTAGTAGACAAAAGTAAAATTAGTCAGCAAATCTTATCAAATACTAAAATTATGTCAGCTTAAATTAAAGCTCCGGATTTATGTTTCTTGGGGATGTTGCACTGAATGTCAGCCGTTAAAGAGTTCTCAACAATAGAAATTTTATGATAGATTCAATCTTTTACAAATAAAAATAACGTTTAAAACTGTTAATTCATTTCTTAGTTTCTATCGCTTGTTTAGACACTGCCACAATAGTCTACTTCGTGTATTTTATACACCATGTACTGTTAAGATTCTTGTTTAAAAAAATGCTTATCTCCATCTCTTCATCATACCAATATATCTATTTCATAGAATCGAAAGTCCTCCCCCGAAATGTTCCTTTTTTTGTCCTTCCTCCTTTAGAAATTCATTGTATCGCACAGCTAGGTCACTTTCTTTTTATAAACCCATTTTAGCAACTATCTTGTTGCACTTAACTTTGGCGATTCTATCCTTAAGCAATCAATATCGAAAACTCATTTCTTTGGCGTTTAATTTTGTAAAGATTCTTTTCATTAAGCACCAGTTTTTGGATGAATAAAAATTTTTATTTTCTCTGGAGATTTCCAATATTCCACGGCATTTGATGCCAACATCTTTGTTTCTTCGACGATATTCATAATTTTGCAAACAGTTGTTCCTTATCTTGGACAAGTATTACTTGATCAACTTCAAAGCAAAATGGCCATTCTAAGCCATGCATTCTCCCTCTCTCTCTCTCTCTCTCTTTATATTTATATTAAAAAGTAGTACAAAAACATTTACTGTACTCTTTTATTGCATAGGAAGTGTTACTTCTCTTATTTCCAAATAATTTAGACAATTAGGGCTGCTAGTACACATTAGCCACTTACCAAAGATATTTTTCAGAAGCTTGGAATAATAGAACATATCTGAGGAAAAAACATAACATATTCTATTTCTTGATGTTTCGCAGTTTACATTTTTACATACTTTGTACATACGTACAAGTTGGTTGTTAAAAAGGAGTAAAATACAGGATGAAAGGGAACATTGCGGCTGCATTGCACACTATCCCTTAAAAGAATACCCACTCAGCAATGTACAAACTCATAGATTATTTTCTTCACCATCTCAAAAGATTTACTAAGAAAACACAACTGTGCACCCATGGAATCTTGTACATACTATAAAAAAAAAAAAAATACTGTTCAGTAAAAGCGAAATTCCGGTTTACTAATTTTCTTGAAACTCGGAATTTTGGCAATCTATTTATTTCTAATTAATTTTGTAAGAAATGTGTCATCAAATATGATATAATTGTGTAATCAAATATCATAGCAATTTAGAGAAAAACATTAACCACCCCTCCGCTATAAGTGCCCTAAAATGAATTTTCCCAAAGAAATGTTTTAAATAGAAGTTGTAGATTTTTGTATGTTTAGTTTATGTACGACGTTTCAAAAAAAATCGGCGAAGCCATTTACAAACAATAGGCACAGTTATTATAGTCTTTATGAAACTTACTGGAAGAATTTTTTGAAATTATATAAATTAGAATGTTCTGGAAACATTTTATTTTTTTTAAAGAAGAAATGATAAAAAAAGGCTTCGTTTTTTTATAAATATAATTTGGAACTGGAACATTAGATTACAATTAATAAATATAATTAACAATATTATAGCATAATATCTGGAACGTTTGGAAATTGGAAGTGACACTATTTCATTTCTCTCAAACAAAAGTTACAGGCTGTACAGATTAGATTTTCAACTTCGGTTGTGCTATAACCCGGCAACGCAGCCATCATAAGCTTATTGTGGCCATTGTCTAGAAAGTGAACGCTCCACTCCTAAGGAGCTCAAGGGCTTTTTGCTCACTAGATCTTTTCGCGATACACCACCAAAGGTTTTGTAAGCGCAATTTGATTGTTGCTACGTTATTGCGGGCATTCAGATGGCGGGCCGTTTCGTCCTCTTCCTGACACAGCCTGCACAATGGTTCCAAGCTTATTGGTCCCACCTTATACAGATGCTTTATGAATGTGCCATGAACCGCAAATAGCCCCGTGACCAGAGAGGTTCCTACTCAGGCTATAAGGGTCGCTTTGGTCCTCCATTTACACAGTTTTGGCATTATCCTTTTACTGGGTATTGCTCCTAGGCTCATACCTCAGAACGCTCCATTCTTGCTTCGAAGCTGCACAATCTGCTTTATTGGATAGGAAGTGTGACTTCTCGTATTTCCTAAGTAGAACGAATTTGAGTTCATATAAACGATCAGGGTCTGAAAGCGTTGTGTAGATTGCTGGCCAAATGCTCAATCTTCAACTTGGGGAACCAGGGAATTGATATCGGGACCGCACTCCTAGAACACTAAGAGCCCCGTTTACCCTTCATGGTTATACCTCTCCGTTAGCCCACCTACATTAGGTGTTATCACTCAGGAAGCACCAGCGGGAAGGTGAGGTTTTACTCCCATAAGAATAAAAATCTTTTTTTTAGGAACGACCTATTACAGTTATTTTGTAAAAGTCACAAAAAAGTAGAAAAAATATCAATCTGAAGCAAGGTAACATATGCATACTTATATATAATGGAGATTTACAAGTTGAATAATAGATTTGGATTTTTAATTCTTTATATTTAGAAAAATATATATAGAGTGGTGTGATTATTTTCCAATAACAGTAATAATATATATTGAAGAAGATGGAGTTGTATAGGAATGACAAACATAGCGTTAGGAATGGTCGTAGTAGATAAGGCTGGCAAACAGTACTCACTGGTCCGAACAGTTCAAATCCAATTTCTCTTCAATAATAACCAACGTCCTACTAACACTGAATGCTGTTCATAAAGGATTGCATTTCCGCTTTATATTTCACGCTTATAATTTCAGTTGACTACACTTTATTTGTAAACTTCTTTTGTTATTGATTATTATTTTGAAATATTTAAACATAAGAATTAAAGGTCATTGTGTTCACAATATGGACTAAATTAAAAAATTACCAAAAAAAATAAAGCAGACTTCAAATGAGCTTGTTCAGAGGAAATATTGATTACGTTCTACCATAATATATCCTAATTAAAATAAATAAATCAATCAAAATAAGTAGATAATATTGCCCGAAATCAAAAAGCAATTATGATGGTTGGACGACGTACTTGAACCAGAATACCTGGTTTATCAAAATCGAAACGATTCGCTAAAAATATTTTTTTTCTAACTCAGAGGACATCAAAACATTATTTACGATGAAAACTCAATTTCTGTCTTACAGTAGCAGTAAAGTAAATGTGATAATCTAATCAAGTATTTCAATATAACTGAATAGAAAGAGATTGGCCGTGACGTGTAGAGGAACTATAAATGGAGAACTAATGGTATCTACTTGTTGCTGAGGCCAAACAATAAGAAGTATGCATTATCCACTGCATAAAAGAGGGTTACTCTCCCCTTGTAAACTGTAAATACTGTGCACTTCTCTTATCAACATACAAGTGTTGCATGGTAAACTAAATGATTGCACTCTATAGAAAAAATACTTTAATTTACTGAATTCAATTGAATTTATAAATAAAATTATAATTGTAAAACATTTATGCAAATTTATGTTTTATTTCTTCCTATTGGCTGGCAGTTTCTCAATCATACTGGCAATGAGCCCCTAATGCTCGTATAAAAAAAAAAACAGACGAGTAACGATGTAGCAAAAAAACCAGCGATCCTAAAAAAAAACGCTGTAGTTTACATAGGGAAGGAGAACACTTCAGGACGACGCTTACCCAGACACAATCAACACTTGAAACGGGTAGAAAAACAACAATGGTAGATTGGGAAGTTGTAGATTGGCGATATAAGCCCGGATCTCGCATTTCAAATTTTGTTTGGTCTCCTCAAGAAGTGATGTCATGTTCATGGCAGCAGAAAAGTGAAAACAAATTGTGTAAAACAGGCTTACAATTCAAGAAAATAATTTATTACTGCAGGCATAAAGAAACTTAAATAGAGAGATGGGAACTAGCAGTTTAAATGTAACAGTACACCATGATGAAACATTGGTAAATTGTGAGATTTATTTAATATTCTATAGAAAAACTATAATCCTCTATATTTATTGAATGACCTGGGATATTAGATATTGGACACTTTGAGCGAGTATATACTATGGTGCGAACCCAATTGTTACAGCCAAGAAATGTAATATTGCAATCCATTGTTGCATTACTTTGATGGTAATATTGAAATATGAATTTTCTTCTCTTGTATAATACTACAGGATCAACAAGACAGTATCGGAATTCTTAAAATCCTACCAGATATTTTTAAGTAATTTATCAAACTGAAGTTTACACTTTTACAACATGAAGTATTTCAACCAACTTATTTATTTATCTTATTTATTCGTGGGGTTTCAATTACAAACTTGTGTTTGTTTGACAAAATGAATACAGGACGATTCAACTTGCAGCTAATGATAGCTATGTTGTTCACTTACTGAAAATGTCTTCTTTTTTTTTCGGAAAAAAACATTCATTGCACTTCACAACCCACTTCTGCGTCACATCAAAGTAAATTTAGACTTAATGACAGCATCCACCAGCAAACAAATTTTTTTTTCCGCTTTAGCGTAATACATTTTTTTTTTTTTTTCTTTAATACATAATTACGATTTTGTTTTGTCGCCTTTTTTAGGAACGGCTTTTATAAAGGAACTTCGTCTTATTCTTCTTCAATTGCTAGACAAAATTTCAAAATTCTAACTTAACAATTAATGATGTATATAGAATATTAAATACTCGCTTAGCTAAAAGCCTTAAAAATTTTAGTTTCGGAAATTCAATCCTAAAAACCAAAATTCTACATAAAATAATCCAAGCTATTGACTGTATATAACACCCTATCTTTTATAAATACCTAATAATTCTTCTATTAAACAAAGGAAGTTCAAGTTTCTCAATGAGCTCCAAATTTATACTGAATTTCACTTAGTTTTTAAAAAAGATCAAATAGTTAGTTTGGGAGAAGAAAAAAAATGTTGCTGCTGGTTTTTCGACGAATGTATACATACTGTAAATCTATTCTTTAGAATAATGGAGCACTTATCTAAAAGTCTAACGCAATAATATCACAACACTGGTTCCCCGAATATAAAGGGTACATATATGCGGGGATAGTATAATATTTATGTTGTAAAGGATCATAATTATGTTGTAAAGTTTTATTACAACACTTTTGATCTAAAAACACACAATTTTACACAGATATTTTGACAATCATGTCAAAAAAACCAACTCAAAAAAAAAAAAATAGATTTCAGGAAAATGTGTTATATAAAGTTAATAACGAATAATATCAGAGACATTTTCCGTGGTAGTGTATTGGAATCAGATTGTCTTGGATAGGGAGTTGAAGTGATGAATAGGTGATTGTTAGTTAGAGAGTTGTTACTCGAAATACGAACTACTGAATTACGAAAATAGACTATATTTTAACAATTAATTTAAAGTGTTTGAAATTAGATGAACTAAGATGAACAACTATAAATGAATTATGAAATGATTAATAAATATTAAAGATGTAATGTTTAAACCTTGAATAGGAACGCGCTCGCGATGTGTGAAGCTTAACTGCTTGAACTGACGTGAACTGCTGTCTGCCTGTTGAATACTCGTAACTGATACTGATCAAGACTGATACAATACTCGTGTATGACTGATAACTCGTAACTGATCCCC
This sequence comes from Triatoma infestans, assembly GCA_011037195.1. Lineage (NCBI taxonomy): Eukaryota > Metazoa > Arthropoda > Insecta > Hemiptera > Reduviidae > Triatoma > Triatoma infestans. Next base: position 15,937 of record JAAEAF010006794.1, read on the forward strand.
TCCTCCAGTGGAGCGACGTTTATATTGATATCACTCACACATTGACAGATGTGTAAGTACGTGCCACACTAAGACATCTCTTGCAGTATGTTGACCTTAGATAGGTCGGTGACCAGGGTGGCGACAGGTGGTGGCCAGTCGGTGGTTAACAAAGACTCTTTGTTAATAGATGGTAGCCAGGTGGCCTCTTGAGTGTTCATTGACCCTTGTATGAAGGGTATCAGACCAGGTGGCCTCTGTACATTGACCGTATAATGACCCCTGTTTGAAAGGGTTTAGCGGCGTTTCTTTGGCTGTGTATTGACCCTTGTTTGAAAGGGTTTTTGTTTGCCGCGGTTCTTGACCTGCAGATAGCGGCTGGCTGGAACCACTAGTTATAATTTTTAGATTTATAATTTATTTAAAAATTATATCTTTTTTCTTCTTGCTATCACATTACAGTAGCCTGCTTCATTTTGTGGTCATCGACCGGTTTCGGGCGTTCGCCCATCTTCAGAGTGTGTAAACTAAGTCTGTGCAAGTCTGTGTTGTCGCACTGTCTGAAAAACGCATCCTGAAGATGGGCAAACGCCCGAAACCGGTCGAGACCACAAAATGAAGCAGGCTACCACGGAAAATGTATCTGATACTTTCCAGCTCTGCGGAACCAACCACCATAACAACGAATAATATATTTAATTAAGTAATAAAATAAAAAATTTGGTGTGCCACATTCACACGACCTTCTCTTACTATAGTTTGCAGAATTATAATTGAAAAATTTACTTATATTAATTTAATATCAATAGGAATATCTAAATTTAATAAAACTTGTTTGAGGGGGAAGCATAATTTCCCATCTCTCCCCCTAAACTTTCTTAAATGAACTTTCTTGGAAAAAAAGTTTCAAATCAAACTTATCGGTCCCCGTCTTTATTTATAGTTAGTACATCAAATTTTTAAATTGTACACAGCGAATAACTCGGCTGTAGATATGCTTGAGATATTGCTTAATGGGAAGTTGTACACAGCCTCTCATTCATGACGAAAGCTGCTCCTACTACATTTATCGCCTTTGACCCGTCGGTGAATATTTTGATATAATTTTTTTATTTAAGCAGTAGTCGCTCTTGTAGAAGGTTCCTGGATACGTAGTTCGGATAATTAAACTTAAATATCTGCGGGTTTTTCATAGTTCCAACTTTTTGCAATAAAAGTAGTTTATCCCTGGGTGCCGCAGAAAATACTTCTGTAATGCGGTTTGCTGTCTTTAAAACTATAGAAACTTAATTAAAGATTTGGTTGGTTATTTCAAATCATTTTCTTGTAAAGTAGTAAACAAGCACTCTAGTTATAAGAGTATAATTGGTTTGTTTTAATTTTTAACTGTAGAATAAAATACTTTCTACCCAGAATAAATTCATGACCAAGTATAGCCATCATCCGATTTTTCGAAATTAATTCACATGGAAAACAAATATTCCTGAGGCGCAGAATAGACAATATTGTAAATAAATGATTCCAAAATTTATATTAGATAATATTTGAAATAATTTATGTCATAACCTGTTACTTAAAATAATCAGATGAAATGGTTATTATTTATTTGAAACTTTTATTCAAATCTATCTGGGAATATCCACAAAAAATTTGTTTTTAGACATGTATGTGAAAAATGTGTATTAGGTGTGCATGAGTGTTAATGTGAGGGTAAGTTTAGAGAGTAGGTAATTTAGACAATTAGGTATACATTGGCCACTTCCATAGATATTTTTCAGAAGCTTGGAATAATGGAACATATCTGAGGAAAAAACGTAACATATTCTATTTCTTGATGTTCCGCAGCAGTTATGCGGCTTACATTTTTACATATTTTACATACTTGGTATATACAAGTTTGTTATTAAAAAGGAGTGAAATACAGGATGCAAAGGGAACATTCCGGTTGCAATGCACTATCGCTCAACAGAATCTAAATTCTATATAATCTCTAAAAACTTGTTAAAAATACAAAAATAGGGGAACAAACAACCATATGCACTAGTTCTATGACGCCATTAGCATACAGTGCCTTTCGTTTCGGAGAAACCGTGTAAATATTTCAATTAAGAATCTATAAGCTTGGAAATGATTTTATTTATTTACCAAAATGTTTGTTTCATTATTATGATTTTTGGAAAGGGGTACAGTGCAAGAGGTCTATTGTGCCACCCCACTGGTGCCACGAGAGCGACAGCACTTCCAGATGAATACCTCTGAGAAATCTCTGGATCTAGGAAAGGTTCTAAGATAATGTACATCTTCCTCCATCGCCTGATAACTATGCAGGCTTTCGAATCTTTTGTAGATGATAGTATCGCAGTACGTTAGGCGGTGTATTGGAGATTCTCCTGCAATTCCTCACAGAATCTGCTGCCCAACTTCTTCCGACTCATCAACCTGCGAACTCTATTTCCTTCATTATTACAACATATGGAATATTTTCTTCTTCGTTTGATTCATTTAACCAAGGAAGAATAAAAAAAGGTTTGAGACCGACATTATTCTGATAATTTGGATTTTGCATTTAGGAATTTAATGAAAGTTTGAGTGTAAACATGATTAAATTAATAACAAGTTTTTTTATCAATACTCGACCTAATGGCAAGTTTCAGTATAGTATATTCTTTCATTTCTTTTAAATATCTTTCAACTAGAAAAGCAAACTTTGACAATAAATGATAACACCAAACTTTTACAAATATTATTGCAAAGTATTCTGTAGACTATTAAAAGAGTAATTTCCAGAGAAGATGAAAAATAGGGGGAAGTTGATTGGATGATTTACACAGAAGAAGAAGAAGTGGTTGAAAGTGATGGAGTAAACTTCAGTGGATACAGGTGGCGTACACAAACGACAACCATTTTAAACTACATTTTAACTCTTCTCCCCGTGATCAACATTATTCCGGCTCAATTAAAAATAATTGCTTTTATGTTAGGTTTTAGCAACTGGCTTCAGTTAGTATCTACTTTCTTTTTATAACATAAATACAAACTTTTCTTCAATCATTGGTAGATAAACTACGTAGTTACTATAATATAATAATGACCTAACTATATAATAATGTCACTACTCTACGAAAAGAGATATTACAAAAATGAAGAAGTTATTGTAGTGGAAGAACGAAATGGAAAAATAATAGTTTTGGAAAATAGGTTAGTAAAATAAATTTGTGAAATTAGCTAGTTCAAATAGTGTATTTTAGTGACGGGGATAGAGCCAGGTACAACAATCTAGGTCAATGCAAACCAAGAGACAAAGGGCAAGAAACAGTTAGGGTAAAACAATAAAACTCCCTCCAAACATACCAGCATTATTTGAAAGGATTTGAACTATGAAGAGAAGACATTCCTTCATGACAGTCTGGGCTAGACATTCAAAAGCAGAACACTTGTTTTTCGCCCTCTTATCAGTGCATAGTTAATAATTTCTTTGCAAATAACTTGCAGTTATTATTTTAATAGAATATATTTATTGTTAGCAGTGGTGACTACTTTCTTATTTCTGATACTTCACTCTCTTAAACATATATACTTACAAACCCTTTTTCTAAACCGCTCATGCTACACAAGCTACCACTAAACTACAACACACCAACAACATTTCATTACATTCATCTAAACTAGCCATCTAAAATACAAGGAAAGATTAAGAACAACATTTCCTCTTAGTCAACCAATTACATATCTAAAATTTCATTTATTTCTTAACTGAATAATACTGTTTTAAGTAATAAAAATAACAATGTAACCCTTTGAATATGTTTATAAATAACTTTATAGGAAAATAATAGAAGCTAAAGGGTGGGGATTAGCTTAGTGGTTAGCGCGTTGGGACTCCCACGCGGATGTCCCGGATACGAGTCCCACAACTATCCCTTAGATTTTTTTGTCTTCTTAGGCAAAAAATTCATCTTCTTAGGCAGTCTTTTAATAGTCTTTTTGTCTACAACTACTGTTTGGTGATGGACAGTGTTGCCTTTAGCGAGAGAAGATTGTCCGGAAGTAGCCGGCAGTGCACTGAGAAGGCTCCGGGAGCCAATGACCATATATGTAGATGTTGACGCGCCTTAAATAAAAAAAAAATTAAAAAACTACTTAAAAAAAAAATTATTAGTCACTTTCGTAATTGATGATTTTTGACCTATACAAGCCATTGGTTATAGTTATGGAAACGGGTATATTAGACGTGAACTTACTACATTTTACGTTTTTTATATATTTTGACTCACACAAAATTATGTATTTTTTGTTATCATTTCCCCAAAAAAGTGAAACAAATTAAAAGACATACGTATTTTTTCCTTTAAAGATTAGTTTCTGCCAGAATCCAGAATTACCATATTCTTCTTAATTTTTTTAACACAAAAAAAAAATAACTATAAACACCACAACAGTGTTTATAAAAGACTTTTTGTTTTTAAAAAGAATGATCCATTATTAAGAAAGATTGTTATGTGTTAGAAGGATATAGAAAGAACCATAGTTTCCAAGAGATTTATGTGCGGTAAAGATGAAATCTGTCGCCAGCCGGCGCTATTACCCTGGGGAATTCACACCGTTCTTCAATACCCACTCAGCAATGTACCAACTCATAGATTATTTTCTTCACCACCTCAAAAGGTTTACTAAGAAAACACAACTGTGTACACATGAAATCTTATACATACTATAAAAAAAAAAAAAAAAAAAAAAAATACAACAATCAAACTGTTTTATAGAATTAGGGATATTATCTAGAAATTTACCGATTCTTATTTTTTAAATGAACTTAAATTACCAAAAAAAAAAAACTTGTACTTTTTATGAACTTATGGAAGAATTTTTTGAAATTATATAAAATTAGAATTCTGGAAACCTTTTTTTTTTTTTTTTAAGTAGAAATGAAAAAAAAAAACTTCGTTTTTTTAAGTATAATTTGGAACTGGAACTTTAGATTGCAATTGATAAATATAATTAACAAAGTTATAGCATAATATCTGGAACGTTTGGAAAGTGGAAGTGGCACTATTTCATTGTCATTTACACATTATTTCATTTCTCTCAAACAAAAGTTACAGGCTGTACAGATTAGAGTTTCAACTTCGGTTGGGCTATATAATGGAGTTGTTAAGGAGAAAAATTAGGTTTGATTGAATAAATGAGATATGAAGACACTGTTATAATGTAGGTATAAGTTTACACAAACTGCACTGGATTTTATAATGAAACTGATAGAACAAAAGGTGGGAGTAGAGATATGACACGATGCGATGTATGGTTGAATCTCATAGATATCCATTAGATAGATTCTCACTGGCTTATATACACAGGTTCTCCCACTCTAGCCTGCCTAAGTCAGAGAGAGCCTCTCTTCTGTCTGCTGGATGCCATTGCAGGCTATAACCCGGCACCGCAGCCATCATAAGCTTATTGTGCCATCCCCGATTTTCTAGAAAGTGAACCTTCCCCTCCTAAGGAGTTCAGAGCTTTTTGCCCACTAGATCTTTTTGCGATACACCACACCAAAGGTGCTTACACCAAAGGTTTCGTAAGCGCAATTTGGTTATTGCTAAGCAATCAAAATTGGGGTGGCGGGCCGTTTCGTTTTCTTCTTACACAGTCTGCACTAGGGTTCCAAGCTTATTGGTCCCACCTTATTATACAGATGCTTTCTGAATCTGCCATTAACCGCAAGTAGCCCCGTGGCCAGAGAGGTTCCTATTCAGGCTATAAGGGTCGCTTTGGTTCTCCATTTACACAGTTTTGGCATCATTCTATTACTGTGTATTGCTCCTAAGCTCATACCCCAGAACGGCCCATGCTTGCTTCGAAGCTGCACAACCCGCTCCATTGATTATTCCCACGGAAGGCTCTCGACCACAGAACGGAGTATTTGCCCCGTTCCTGGTCAATTGATCAGCTGTCTCATGATCCTCAATATCTGCATGTCCAGGAACCCATCTTACTCAGCTGAACCTTATTGTGCCTGGAGAGTCGAGTTAATGCCTCTCGACATTCATTGACTAGGGAGGAGGTAGTTCTGCAAGCCTCCAGAGCTTTCATTGCAGCCTGAATTTCCGAGCAAATGCATATAACCATGACAGACTTTACATTACAAAACTTCTCTCCTTAAGAGACTGCCTGATATTGAAAGAAAAGGTGTAAAATATTCTTATAGATTGTTAATGATATTTGAGAAAACAATTCTATGCTAGATCTTGAAGAACCATGGATATTTTGAATAGTGAAGTTTGGAAAATGATGATTTCCAAATCATAAATTTGGCTTCAGTACCATGAAAAAAAATTGGTATAAAAGTATTTTGTTATTTACACTCAATCCTGAGCGTCTAGCAGTGAACTAGCGAGAAGCTGCGATTGATTAACTCTTTTCAAGTGATGCGTGTGGGCTGCTGTTCTAAGCAATCTGCTAGGTCAGTGGGTGATCAATTATGCCTCACGTGATTGTATGTATATGTTCATACTGAATTTCACAGAAAGCTGGAAAATTATAATATTCTGTTTGGGTTTTATAAACTGGAAAAATCGGACACGAAGATTTTGGGTAAAATTTCATCAACTCGGAAGTATTGACAAATGATTTTTCAGTGTAGTCGTAGTTTAGAATCTTTTAGAATACATGCAACAACTCTTAGCAATATCAACACTCTCATTGACAAATATATTTTGCTTAGAAAATTATTTTTTAAATTTATTCATGTGGCAGCTGTAATCTATGAGACCTTCCTCGAAACAATCATTTTAATATTTTTTCCGAAATATTATTCAAACTTTGGAAGTTCGGTAACTGTAGACAAAAATACATTAATAATCGTTGTATATTTTCCGATATCACGTGTTTCATAATTGCGAGAATTAGATAGAGAGAGAGAGAAGACATTTTCCTAATCTAAAAGCTTTGATGCGTAAATAGAATCAAACCAAACTGAAACACTGATATCTGACCAAAAACTAACACTTTCAATAATTCCTTCGAATAAAGAACCTGTGGTGTGTCCGCAAGCAACTTAATTTTCAATTTGAAAATTTTATATCTTTTTGTATATATTTAAAATCCACAAAGTTGTAGTTTTTTATAAAAACTCAATTGTTTTATTAAAATCAATTATTAAAACTTAGTTTTGAATTTTGACAGTGTAACATATTTGCAATTTTAGGAATTTTGGTATGTTTTGGGGAAAAAATCTGATTTATCACTCAGTCACTGCATTCTTTCATACTAATTATAATTCTATTTGACAAATTTAATTCAAATTACAATTGCAATGTTTAACGAAAAGACTAAATGGTAAAGATTAATAAAGTTGCCCTTTACATTATTCACAAATGGCAGGAGGGAACATCAATTTAAATTATAAGTTCATAGGACATAACTACCTGTTTGAATATGAGTATAATAAAAATAAAAAAAACCCTATGGCGCAACAGTCCATGAAGGACCAAGACTTGCCAGACGGCGATTTGAATGGGAGGCGTGTGGTAAGCACGCCGCAGTTCCCACGCCGTTTAGTTCCGGCCTTCGCTACGTAAGGCGCTACTCATTGTAGCTTCCCACTTTTTATCATGATGCTGGGTCAACACCGACTTTGCCCTCACGGAAATCGAACCCTGAATTCCCGCACGAAAGGCGAGTGCGCTAGCCACTAGACCAACGCGTGAGGACTATAAGTATAATGTCGACAAATTTAGAGACAGACAGAGAGATACACGACCTATGGGCCAGTAAGGCTGCTTACTGCTCAACTGAGTTGAGTTGCTGGGCCATACAGGTACTCATCAGTCACGAGGATACTAAAAACAAACATTTAACATTGAGGAATACACATAGATATAATAGCGTAAAAAAAAGCACTAAGTTATTATGTACGCAAAATGTGCACTTCGTGCCCTAATATTTAAGGGGGAAAAGCAAGTCTAAATCCCTATACATATACACGCCATTATATCTGGGAAGAGGGTACATATAAGTAGAGGTGCTCTGTCAATCATACTAGTGATAGTTAATTATCCCCAATGAATCTATAACTATGGACCCCCTTATAATACTCAGATTTTCCTGTTCAATGCCTACCTCTTTGAAGAAGTTTAAGGCCATCCTCGGTATGGTGCCCCTTAACCCAAACCAAAGTCCACATACCTGAAATTCTCTTTCCCCAAATTGCTCCCTGAATTTTTCCTGTGATAGTAGGGGATACACTTTTCGTAAATGGACTTCTTCTCGAGGTGAATGTGCTCATCATTATTCTCATACCGCACTGTAGAGTCAATTATGCTTCCTGTGATCCCTTTTTTGAATGCAAGATATCTGCATACCTTGTTGATCCCTCGGTGTCAATGCCATACACCTCCTCGCAACATTCATAGCCTTTATCAATTAGAAACTCCATCAGCGTGTGCTTTACTCAGTGTGGGGTCGAGTGACAAGAAGCATGTTACTTGGACAATTGCTCAGCACGTGAGCTGGTGTTTCATTCAGACTCTCGGCCGCATTTGCGCAGAGAGGGCCAACATTTCCTGCCATCTGGTTGCCAATAACAGGAACATCACGAAGGGGAGCGTAGTTTGCATTCAGTTTTATGGCATTGATCCACTTCGAGCCAAAAAGCAGCTGTTTGTTGACAACAAATTGCTTATCTTGCAGAGATTCTTTGAAATAATTAACACCGATCCTTTCACCAAATGCCCCTTCCCGAAGGCCTGCCTTATCCTCCTTACACCAAAGTGTACTAAGTTTCCTTCTGCAGGATCTAAACCAGACGGTTGATCACTGTTCCAATTCACCTTGATAATTGAAGACTACTGAAATTGAGCGTCTGGAACCTCAGATAGTTTTGGGCTATTGAAAAGGTGCTGCAGTGGCGCTTCCCACTGACACCGGAGCAGTCCCGATCCTCGGAAACGGTGCGGAACGTATAGCATCGCTGGTATAGAAGTGCTGGTAGGAAGTCCCAAAATGGCCTTCACACTCCTTCTAATAACAACATCCACCCCCTCCAGATAAGATAGGGAGTAAGCTTTGCAGCGGCGCAGTCTGCAAGTGATAAGTCATGCGGGGGAGGGAACGTACTAGTTAAGTACATTCATTGATATAAGTGTCTGTGCCAGAAACAATTTGGAGTGAACTTGGTAGATTTTTCAAAAAGCCGCTAATATCTGTTTTTCCAAACTAATCTTTAAATAAAATTGTCAAGTTTTAACTTTAATTTTGTAATTTCGTTAATGATTGAATCAGCCAGAAACAGAAGGTGAAAATGATAGAAACTTTCTATACAACCTTCATAGATGGGCATCCGAATCCGTTCAGAACCAACGATAAATCACAGTTAAACCACAAATTCCAAATTTTTAACCAGCATTGCGGATCTCATCTTAATAGCAGTTCAAGCCCATCAAACAATAGGAAGCTCAGATTTATAAAAAAAAAATCATAAAACAGAAAACTAAAGAACTAGGCAAAAAATATTAAATTTTATTAGGAATTATTTATTTGCATAAAGTAAAGTATTCTTTCAGGATTTTCTAATTCTGATGTCTCGAGAAAGTGCAGAAGATATTCATTTCATATTAACTGGTTTTTATTAAAGTAGTAATAATTACTTAAATTGTTACTTTCTGAAAGTAACTGTGAGGGAAATCTATTGGACAAACAATTCTCCCAGAAAGCAATATTGTTGTCGAGCATTTGACCTAGACCCTTTCAATATAAGTATAGTGCGAAATCGAGATGAAATTTTCGTTCGAGATCAATCGGAGCTGTGACTTAGTGAAATAATGTTCTTTTTCTGATTCTCACGATTTTATATAAAGAGACTTCAATGATTTTCTTTAAACGTATACGTAGTAAACATTTTTTTTCCAGTTTATTGATTTTTCCAGAAACCAGACTTTGTATTAGTGTGACAATATTTTCAAAGTTAAAGAATAGAAAATTATTTAAAAATTAAGTGATAAAAACAAATTATTAAAAAGAAAAGTGTTACCCCAGTTTAAACAATGTACGAAATATGAACGGAAACAGATGCATTATATCGCTATATAGTACCTAGATGAAGGGATGCGAGCGACAGCACGTTTCTGGTCAATTGTTTTCCACCCTGTTAAACTGCACCGGAAGTGGTGATAGGCACTGGGGACCAGTGCTGTTTGTCAATTATGTAAAAGGGACGTTGCTTTGCTAGTTAATTGTGATGATTGTGTCACCATCACACCCCAATTGAATTGGTTAATTTTTTTTTTTTTTACATATAACCAACTAATCGGTAAACAGGGTGTCACATTTACCAAACACCCCCATAGGGGTACACTTATCCGGCCATACCTTTAAATATCCCCGGTTGCTATTTGAGTAAGTTGGTATTATGATAGGCTAATATAGAATGATACAATGAGGTAATGAAATCATTCAATTATAACACAAATAGGACCATGAATTGACAGTGGCAGTACATGGTAGTTACGATAGGGGTCGCTTGCACATCATCCAGTAATAGACAATGAATTTATTTATTATCTCTAGGTAATTATCATCAACAATAATACCCTCTCCTTTATATATATATATATCATTTCATGTCACATATTTGAAAACTACAATATTCAAAGATATTTTTATTTTAACCCAAAAACAAACCAACTAAAATACTTAGAATAACCGAGTGACTAATATTTTAATGAAAAGATAAAATTATAAATATTTAAAATATTCTATTCACATAATCTCACATAAACTCTTCTTTTTGTTCTTCACCTGCATCTTTGTAAATAAATCCAGGATGCTTGGCGTTGCATTGAAAGCTGCTTCTTTAAAATACGATTTTGCAGACTGGAACTATCTGCGATATTACCAAGAACTTTTTTTTTTTTTAATTTAAGGCGCGTCAACATCTATGGTCATTGGCGCCCGGAGCATTCTCAGTGCACTGCCGGCCTCTGGACAGTGTTCTTTCATCACCTGAAAATACTGTCCATCACCTGACAGTGTGGAGGCTCCTAGGAAGAGAAAATCTAAGGTAAGCTCAGTTGGACTCGAACCCGGGAACTGAACAGTTCAAAATTAGCAATCGATGGATACAAATCAGCCTGGGTTAATTAGTTATATTGAGGCAATCGCTATGTAGCAAAATATACTATAATCTTCAAGATCTAAAGTGGCGCTAACTTGCGTATTTGGATCAGTGTTTGACCATAGAATACTGTGGTTTGTAAATTACACAATGTGGAATTGAGAGTATATGTTTGATGGTGAGATTATGTTTGTCTGTGGGTTCGCTAAATCCAAGTAATTGTATAAATCAACCACCTGTACAGGCGTAATGTGTATTGCTGATTGTTCTGGTTGATAACGTAATAGTTGTTCTTCTTATAAGGCTGAGAGATGCATGTTTACAAGTATTGAAGAATTGATCTTTTAGGTATCCGCGGCCATTTTCATGAAAAACATTTGAGATTCCAGATTTTAGCAAACACTGACACGGTCTCAACACGAAAATCAAGGGTTTTTCAACAGAAGAATTGCCTAGGCCACATCATTGTAGCTGCTATGGTAATATTTGCCAATAACCCCACCTTGCCAATGCGATAATTCCATACAATAATCCAACAAACCGTGTGGAAACGAAAAATGGCAACATTTACTTACTTCCCTTGGAATATTTGAAGGAATTCTGTCATAAATAAAAATAATTCCTTGCTCTTCCTTCTGCGGAAGTACTTTGCTACTTCTGAAAGTGCCAGATATTATGATGTCTTGCACCATGTATGTTATTAAGATTGGATATCCGAAAGGATTGTGGATTATTTGAAAGGACACAGAATCAAAGACTTCAGCATTCCAAAGACAGTAAACTGATTCTACAAAAAATCCGGAAAGATCAGATGACAGCGTTTTTTTCTAATAAAATCTTTTTATTAAAACTGTATGTTTCCTTCATGAAACAGAGATAAACAAGCGAGAGAGATGCAAGAGAGAAACATGCGAGTTTATTATTTACCACACTTCTAGATTTTTAAAATAGTTTTCTATGGAATTTGGAATACAAACAGATCAAATTAAACTCCCAAAGATAATCCTCATCATTAACAAACCTTGACTACTTCAAACTTTATGCGAAAATAAGTTCCTTAGTTCTATATTTTTAAACAAACTTTTTAAATACAAACATTCTACCATGCATCTCTTAGATCTCCTTTTTGAAAGATATCATCCTGTCAAAGAACCTTCCTTAAGTGACAAATTAAAAATGTCAAAACCATCCACAGCCGCTGTAGAACGGAAGAAATATAAATTGAACTTGTCTTATTGTATTTTAAATAACTTACCAAAACCCAGTTTGTGATTTTATTTCCGTAAAGTGTCTTGAATTAAACAAAAAAAAAATTGTGTTGACTGAGTTACGTTAATTCTATGAATTATGGATTTTTTCAAAAAACACACACATAATATATATATATATTTATATATTCAAAAGTAATATGCATAAGATTACACGCATTACATACAGAGAGAGTTTGAAAATATAACACAACATAAAAGACAAGTTCCCCGATATGTAAAATTAGTTTGATATTTACTTATGGCCTGGTTCGAGATTGCTTCCAACAGTGTAACAGAGGGGTTGATCAGTGTAGGCGGAAATTAATTTCGAACGTTCCCATTCTACATACAGTCTGCCAAGCACCTACCCAGCCGAGCGTCTGTCCAATGGCAGAAAATAAATTAGCAAGCAAATTACACAACCAGCAGTTTGTATGCGTGACTCTACTGCAGTTTGCTCTATCACTATCATCTTATTGGTTAATGGTGATCAACCATATTATTTATAGATTGACAAGAGTTCTACTTAACCTAATAATTGTCTAATATTACCATACAACCTATATTGTTACACAGAATAGACTTCGTACAGATTTGACATTCAATACTACTATAATGAAGAGCTCAGGTAGCTGAAGTGTTTCTTTGTCCAGAATTGTACTTATACTAGTAGAAAACATTTGTATCTTTAACTTTTTAATGTTATATTTATTTAATACAATAATCCTGATTATGTGTTACAATATTTTTGAAAAAAATAATTAACGCTGAATCCCCATATGCTAAAAAGAAATGCAGATGCTGCCTGAAAAGTTTTGGTTCAAAAATATTTCGTCATTGATGTAAAAGGTTTATTCAAGTTTGCTTAATTTCAAATTTTTGATGAGGAAAAAAGCTGGAATGAAACACTCACGCGATTTTCTCTCTGTTTTTTTGAGGGGGCCTGATGCATTGCAACCTTTACAGACTATTGTGCTATGCCCCCAAGCAGAGGTTCCAGACGAATACCGCCTAAAACTGCTCCAATCAGTTTAAGATTCCTATAGAATCCTAATAACCTAACGGGCTCAAGAGAGGGTATATTTCCCACTTCCTCCTGGTAATTACCCAGGTTCTTAAATCTTCTGCGGGTGATGTAATGGAGTTTCCCCTATTTCCTCACAGAATCTGCATATGCTGTCACTTTTCGTAAGGTGTCCTCTGAGTCGACAAAGCCCAGGGAAGAAACCCATAAGAATGCGCGAGTTTGTTCTTACTAAGGCCGATGCAGGCCTCCGATCTCCGTTGGTTATAATTTCCCAGGAAGATCTGGATTGCTGTATTCCGGGAAGGGAGTTCCAGACTCTTTACCTCCTCCTTCTTCTTCATCCTTTTTCTTCCAAGAGAAACTGATCGCTGGCCCCACGAAAAGGTTCAGGTCCTGGAAGCCGGAATATAGAACCTATTCTTGCCAGAACGTCGGCCATCTTATTCCCTTCAATGCCAACATGCTCTGGTACCCACCAAAGGGTGACTGACTTTATTCCTCCTGCCTAGGTCATTAAGTTTACCTAGGCATTTCCAAACCATTTTAGAGATGATGCCAAAAGCGCTCAAGGCTCTAATGGCTGCCTGGCTGTCGGAAAGTATTACAATCTGATTCCTATATCACCTGTCGAGGTTCAATTGAGCGTATCTTCCAATTGCGTATATCTGCGCATGAAATATGCAGGGAAATTTACCCATGGGTTCCTAGTGCTTGGTCCTTGGCCAAGCCCCAGTCCCGTCGAGGGTCTTTCTTTCTCTCTTACTATAGTTTATTAATAGCGCGTCAACATCTACCTGGTCACTGGCGCCTGGTGCCTTCTCATAGCACCAGTGTACTCTCGTTATAGACAACACTGTCCATCACCGGTCAGCGGTCTCTAGAGGCTTCTAGCAAGAGAAAATTTACTATTGCCAAGTGATCTCCTGTCTCAAAACAGACACTTCCGGGTTACCATCCATTCTGGAACAATCCGTATACACCTGATATATTACACCAGACCCCACCCAATATTAACCAAACTTCCCTAAAAGGTAACATGATACGGTAAGAATGATCAAAACCGAAACAATTTTGCACTAAAAGCCACAAGATGGAGAAATCTCACTATTATTAATTTTGTGATTTGTAATTTTTTTTATCAATTTTTAATTCAACTTTTTATTTAATTTCAACTATTTATTAGACTAAAACTTAACAATGTAAAATATGGGTTAAAATCAAATTTAGTGAAGCAAAGAATGAATTTAATTCTAAGAATCTATTGAGGAATTAAACATAGATAATATATATTTATTTATATATGTATGACAGTACTTATATTTAAGTGAAATTCGAACAGAAGTAAGTTAAATGTCCGGAGATATAACTGACATGAATGTTCACCAGTGCGTGCCTCTAAATACCTAGCCAGGACATGCAAACTAAACATAATAAATATAATCCGTCAGATTGCACAACAATAACGCATTACTAACCAGAGTTCTATCCTTGTTGATTAAGTTATACTTAAGAGAAATAATCGAAGTAAAATTATGGAGAATTAATGATTGTGAAAAGTAATATTTTCTTTTTATGAAATTGATTTTTACAATGATAATTATGCATTGCTTAATTGTTCAGTCATTAAAATATATATGACCCCAAAGTTTATAAAGCAAACCTTTGGCGCAATCGCTCATTAAGGGCCAAAGTCAAGAGACTGCGGTGTTTATTGGGTGTCACATGGTCACTCACCACAGTTCCCCTTCACATTCTGTACCAAGTTCGCTATTAACCGACTAGAATTTACTTTTTCTCATGTGGAGGAGGGTCAGCACTCTCATGGTAATCGAAACCTGATTTCTTGCTAGCCAAAGCGTGAATATAAAAAAACAAAAATTCAGGAAAAATAATTTAAGAATAAAGAATTGATTTTAAATTTAAATAAGAAGTGCCACGAAACCTTAAGAACGGATGAATTATGAAAAATTGCAAGCTTCTACAACATAATAAACTGTTAACATCCAAAAAATATAATTTGCTCATGACTCAGGAATTGTGGCAATAACTAACAACTAGATCTTATGAAAGGACTTCAATTCCACACACGTCATATATATATAAGACACAGCGTTTTCCTACAAAAAATAAAGTGATAAATAAAATACGTAATCATATCAAATAATAATCGTAAAACTATAATTCTTTGGAATAAAATTAAATCCCATTTCGTGGTTCACACTTGGTTACACAACTTATGCAGAACTTTTGCCTGTTGTTTAAAATAGATAATTTTAGACAAAGTTTCTTCAACATTATGTAGCGTAGGCGTGTTGAGAAATACCAACTTAGTCCGGCTAGTACCTGTTGAGCTGTCACTTGGGTAAGGGCAGTTTTTTATTTAATAATTGGGTACGTTGGCATTGTGAGTAATGTTTCCAAAATGAAGCATTTCGTTCGAAAGATTTCTTGCTAACGTTAAACGTTTTATTTTCGATTTATTTGATTCTATTTTTGTACGCTGTTCATAATAGAACGATGGAAAGATAAACTGTGACTCTTCAAACAGCAACATTACCAGTTAAAGCGATGAAGTGACTTACCCGCAGCATGTAGATGAGGAAAAATGATATTGTCTAAGAAAATCCGGAATACATCGTCTGGCAACCAATATCTACTACCATCCAATTCTTTGCAAGAAACCACAGTTCTGTCATTTCTACGTCAGATAAGTCGTGATGTATTTTCCTATTGATTATTTATGCAAGAAAGTAAAGGCGAGTCAAGTGATTTTGTTTTCAAATATGATTAGTTGTAAACCTTTCGATAAATTAAACAAACATTCATTGCAATGGTAGCAAATGAAAAATACTTTTTTTCAAAAAATCGGAAAACATTATTAGCTCCTACGGAAATGTCCACTTTCCTCATTGGTGCAAAAAATGTTTTTCCTCAAAGATAGAATTTTTTTTTAATCTTTTAATTCTATGGAAAAGTTAGTCTTCAACCTTACCACATTTTTTTTGTTTAAATATTGTCCCTCCACCGGTGCCGGGAGGGACACAAGATTTTCACGCTTCAACCTACATGTACCCTTTCTGGATTAATTTCCTTAAGAAATTTTCAAATCTAATTGGAGGAAGGATATATTCCTCCAAAACCTGGTAGGTACCCACTTCCAAATCTTCTCTGGAGACCTTAGACACATTAGCAAACAAGGAAACATCTTACTTTTGGTGTTGTAAATAAATATAGAGAATTGCAAATTACGGAATGTGAAATGTTCTAAAAAGGTAAGCCTAGTAATTTTAGCTATAACAGATATTTTAGATAGTTAAATAAGAACTTATATTTTTTTTACAATTCTTCAATCATAAAATTCATCTTTTTTTATGAAGATCTCATTTTTGCATAATAAGTGAATTACAATCAAAAATCAATGTTTAATGACAGGCTTTAAAATCTGAATTCTAAAATATTCGGAAAGTTATGATTGGAGGTTCTGCTTTTTGAAATTAGGTACATTTAAACAAATATTGAGTATTATATAATCGTGTGTTTTAATTATATAATAAAATCAATGGACAGCCCTTGTGAATTATAAATGGTTTTTAACTAGACCTTCTCTCGTCTCACATAAAACCTCTTTGAATTTAATTCTCGTATATTATTTATCATTTTCCTTGTCTTGTCGAATATTGTTGGCCAATTCAGTGCATTTAACTATAAAAAAGAAAAAAAAATGTATCAAATTAGCACTCTTGGTTGACTGACGGACTAGAAGCGACATCTCAGAAAGATGAATGAATCAATTAGTATTTTTTTCTTATACTAACTGCACATGCACATCATTTCAGCAATCGGAATATATTATTCGTTTGAAAATCTGAAATTTACTATACTATCTATGGCCAATTATGAATGATCAGTTCATTTTTGCCAATTTTTCCGGCCCGGCAATGTTCACATTCATGGCCCGTTTACTGCACTTTTAGCTGGACGTAATAGCGCCTAAGGCCAGTGTTAATTAATCACTGTCGACAAAAACTCATTAATAAATTAATTTAAACCATATGCCACAGCAATAAAGATAAAAATTGGAAATCATTTCCATTTTAACAAATTTTATTCAATCAATAAGACATAATAATAACCCAAGAGGAAGTAAGCCGTAAGGAGAAATGAAATAGTCATTTCTGAGTCAATTTGGCGTCACTGGAGTTATTATCCCAGTCTACCACCCAACTGATAAATCCAACATTCAAAAAATACATACACAGCTTTGCAGATAGTTTGATGAGTGAAACTACTGCGGGGTAGATCCACTAGCTAACATCACATAACTCTAGCACAACATCAAAAACACTCATTTCCAAGTCCATATTCTACAAGTTTACAGATAACTACAAACACTGACTTCATATACAGTGGACCTACAAAGATCAAAGGTAATAGATAAAGCATTCAAATCATTTTCTCGACCCATCTATTAAATTAAATTACCTAACATCATCATTAAAGTGACTAACCTCTTAAGTTAAAGTGACTGTTAAAAAAGAAAATTAAGGTTTATTATGGATATCCTTCCAATTTTAATTGGGTGCAGACAAATGCATTGTATTACAAACTAATTTCCTTTCTAATGACCGGAAATTGTCAAAATATGGTCCATGAATTAGCAACGCAAAGCAGCCTCTTATCGCGACTTCAAAAAGGGTCTCATTTCTTTAAAAAAAAAAAAGTGTGCATTTCTGTACTGACGTCTTGTTGAATAGCGTGCTTCATCCTAACTGATCTCTGAAATAATCTGACTGGTACCCATTATCTACAGTAATTAAAAAATAGCGACTACTGAAATCGGTCTAAGATCAGAATAAGCGATAAAAACAAACGGTTTTGTTGGCACAAGGCTGCAGAAAAACTGTCTAAGAGACTTTTAAAATAATATATGCATGAAATGCAGTAAAAAAAAAATACCTAAACGTATATTGAA
The DNA here is from genome assembly GCA_011037195.1 of Triatoma infestans. Taxonomy (NCBI): domain Eukaryota; kingdom Metazoa; phylum Arthropoda; class Insecta; order Hemiptera; family Reduviidae; genus Triatoma; species Triatoma infestans. Next base: position 34,272 of record JAAEAF010006794.1, read on the forward strand.
GTGCCCTCTCTTCTTGGATCTTAACAGCAACTCAAAAACAACCATCTTAGTTCCTTATTCAACAATATTCTTACCAACCACTAATAAGAGTATACCCTTAAAAGGCTGTATAAACCTTATTATAAACTTAACCTTATACCAACTCTCTCTACTACTCCCTCACCTACTTCTACAGCAACACCTCTTTCTCACTTATATTCCATTCTTCTTTGTTTACATTAAACTTTATCAATTATATCATGCAAATTTTAATATCAAGCGGCAAGAGAAACTTAAATAATTCTCTTCCTTTATTACTCACCTTTATACAAATATACTATCATCGTTGCCCACCAATAACCGTTTTCACTTTATAACATCAATCCCAAAATTGTTTCAAATTAAGTGTTTTTAGCTTAATTTTTCTTTTTTTTTTTAAATTTAATTATTTATATCTATAAACAGCAAAGGACTGAATAATCCAAAATATTTATTTCATTTTAATTTATAACATTTGTTTTAAATTACGATTTATTTCTTTTTGAATACAAATTTGAATAAAAATAAAAATAAAAAAGTATTTAAGGATTAACCATTTTTTTCCAGCTTCTATCATATTTGAACCAATTTAGATATCATGGGAAGAGTATAAATACAGTTTACTGTAATATTGCTCATATTTATACATTTTATAAATTCAAGAACAAAACGTGACCAAACCTAGTATTGAGCATTCAAAATATAAAAGGAATAACTCACTTCTAATAATTCTAATATCGTTGTAACTCATATTTTACAACTTCAACCAGTATTCCAAAAGAAATATTTGTTCTACAACAGATAGATTTTATGTCATTAGTATGCTAATTAGGGAAATTTGATGTGAAACACTCACACAATTTTCTCCTACTAATTCTACACTGCTGTTTGACAAATTTTTTTACATGTCTGAATTTTTTAAATATTTAGTTCCCTTTACTGTTAATATAGCACTAGAAAACGAGATGCTTCAAAGCATGAGAGAGCATCGCTTCCCATGAATACTCCAAATTTTAATTTTCCTTAAAATATATCAAATAATAGTGACACTGATCTATATGTGTGTGGAGTTAGTATGCAATGTTTATAAAAGCGCCTACTTAAGTCTTATTCATCAAAATATAAACCTTCATTTCCTACCAACTTTCATCCATCTTTTTCCAAGTATTTCAATCTGGTTAAGATGCCAGCGCTGTACTTTTGAGATGAAAAACTCCTCGCTTCTTAATCTCACAGCTTCAAAATTTCCAAAGTGCCGCCCATTGAGAAAATGAGTCATAACTAGGGGAGAAAACATAATTAAGTGTGCAAGTACGGGTCTGTAGGTAAGTGTAATGACATGGAAAGTCATACCAATATCAAAGTGGTTCCAGCCAGCTGCTATCTTAACAAAGGATGGCAGTAATAAAAGAGCAATTTATAACCAGCGACCTAGCAGGCCGCCGTCTTCAAACAATGCCGGCCAAACAAACAACAAAGCCCTTTTCAATACTTTACATCCAAGCAAGCACCGATAAGGTTGGCCACTGACCTAAATAAGGACAGTAAACTACGAAGGTCGCACACTAGGACAGATGTCTTGGTGTGAGTGTGGCCAACACCGATATATAAACTCTGTCATATACAACGAGAGGAGCATTATATCTTTTACGACGATACGAGCACGTCCATATACACGAGCAGCAGTTTACGCGACTATACACAGTTCCATTTAAACTTATTATCTTTTAGTAGTGCATCTTAGTTCGTTTATTTTATAATTCTAATTTATTACTTATTTATCTTCTATTTATTCCTAAGTATTTTGCTAGGTATTAGTTACCATTTATACGTTAAAATTATTGTTAAAATACAATTTATTTTTATAAAATCCGTATTAATAATTCGATGCACTAACTTCCAAAATCTCTCAACTAACTTCCGCCCTCTTCAAGACATCTACTACATCAGGAATCACATCAAACGATTCCATTACATAAGGATGACGCTTACTCCATCCACCAACTCCAACCTCCAATTTTGCCTGAGTCCTACACGAACGATCATGTTATAGAATAGCTTAATTTCATTTAATTATAAAAGGTATATCTTGGTTTAAGACTTCATAAACTCTATCTAGCTGTTCAATATAAATTTCAGAGGCAACAGGTCTGTCGTCTGGCACGAGCTCAAAATCCCCAAAACACTTATACAAAATTCTACAAAACGCAAAGCAAGACAATTTTCCCGAACTGATATTAGCAAACTGATGTTAGGTTGGGCTGCATGGATAGATAGCCTTGTGGAACCCACATTTCATCACTTGTAACTTTCTATTCCAAAATTGGTCATCTTTTGAAACAAGCAAAATTTTTGCACACATCGGAGAGAGAAAAACACTTATACGGTAGAGTGAATTCTCGAGAATTGAGTGAATCCTCGAGAGTTCGCTTCACAGCAATTCTTCAGCTACGACAATAGAAGAACAACGTGATCTTGGTTTATCTTGAAAACTGCTATCCTCACTTTTAAAAGTTCATACCAAAACTGAATAATTTTGTGTACCATCTCGTGTGTATCCACCTTTCTTCACACAACACACAAATTTCTTTGGCTGATACCTTTGCGCTTACTTTTTATTTGGGATATTTGAATTGCACATAATTAGCAAATATGAGGTAAAGATGTTTTGTATATATAATTGTATAAAGAATTAATCAAAATAAATATTGCTATAAATTATATAAACAAAAATAACAAATAGGATTTATTAGCTGACTTCAAAAGCTCAGCATTGTTTCCATGCATGACAACTTTCGTAACAAAGTCGTACACAGTTGGATCCATTTTGTGGAAAACAAGAAAAACAAAATTCAGTAAAGTTACATATTTATAAGTGTATATATATACTTTTAAGTCCGTGAACCTAGTCATAACATATCCCAGAGCCCAGTCATAGTACAAACTGTCGTGGCTAGTCATTTGGAAAATAACCCTTTCCGTGACTTTAATAAAAGTGATTGATCGTTCCGTGTTTAGAAGAATACATATATATATAAGAAAACTCCATCATGTTGTTATAACAGATCACTAGCAGCAACTGACAAAGGAAAACTCAATTATTGATTGCATCCCCCCCCCCACACACTCAGTCCATACATTAAATAAATATTATAACTAAATTCTTTTGATTTAAAATTCAAGTGAACATCTAACTCCATTGTAACTAACAATAAATTAAAAATGAAAATGTTCTCTCTGATGGATTTTTTATAATGTTTACCAAACCTATCTTTGTACTTATTTCATTTGGGGAATAAAAGGTTCAATTGTCTTTTTAGTTAAAATTTACACGATAATCTGTAGTCTCCAAGTTAAAGAAAATGTTTCCTTCCATAAAGAATAGAAAATATATGAAATAAATTAATTATATTCTATACAAAGAAGCTAACATGCTTTCAAAATGGCTTTCAAAAAAAGATAAAAAGACGTACCATTAAGGAGATTTAATTCAACAATTTTTTCAAGGATGATGTCATTATGAGGCAAATTTAGATAGGGTGCAGATGCATTGATAAAGCTGTTAACTCATGGTTTTGTAACAGTAATTTTATATATCCAATGATATTATCCATAATGAATTCTAGTTTGTTCAAAAAAAAAAAAGTAGCCGAGAAAATGTACACCATCTGAGCGAAAAAGGTAAAAACAGAAGTTATTTTTAGGCATTTTTAGCAGGTATCTTTATTTCTGAAGGTTTAACCATAAACAAACAGAAAGTTATGCCATTTTTGGGCGGATTGGTCTTTAATTGTTATCTCAAACCTGTCTGAGACTGTAGATCCTTTACTCAAATCGACGAGAAAAATTAATGATTCAATATTGCATTTCTGCACATGCGCTCTGTCGCCAGTAGTTTTTTAAACAACAATCTTAAACTTACAACATGCGTTACACGCACAAGAGGGTGGACAGTAAAGCCACATCTACTGCACATAAAAGATCCATTAAGGCTCTCCTTTGTTAAATAAATAGAATATATTTGTCTATGCTAAGATTGAATGATTGTGGGTGTGTATTAATCAAGTAGTGGTACATCAACTATCTGTGGAGGTTCTAAGTGTATTGTGTGAATTTTTTTTGTTGGTAAGGAATATGAGTTGAGGGGAACAAATTCCTGTTTATGAGCTGTGTTGTTCAAAAGATTGCGGAAGAAATGGCTATGTCCACTTCCTTCTGTGGGGAATAATTGCAGTGACCGAGGAGAGATTTATTAACATCTTAAACAAATGCTTATTTAAAATTTTCATTAATTCTCTTGGTTATTTAAAAGAAAATATTAGTTTATTTTCTGTCATAATTAAATACAAAACAAGATTTTTAAAAATGACACTATAACATATAACCATTCTCTCAAATCTACCTACTGGTTAACCTCTTGAACTAATAGCTGCGAAGGCTTCCACTTCTGTGAAATAAGATGCTTCCACATCTTACTGAAATTGTCTCTATAGCCATATCAAATACTAATTAATTCTACTACTGTTTCTGGCTAATAATATCTTACATTTAATATTAACGTATATTGGACACAGGCGTATCCTTTTTGAGAGCATGAGTGCCTGCAATAAAAACATTTAAGGGAAGTGCCATCTGGACCCGAAAGTGTGAATTTTGATCATATTTTTCAGTATGCCACGATTTTAACGGCAGAAACACTCGGAACGAGTTTCTTTAAGATTGGCAATGTAACAGCAAGAGAAGCTCAACTACCACAGAGAGCAAGAGAAGCTCAACCACTCTCTCGGACTCGAGTTGGAGAGTGGGAGAAGCTGTATAAATACAGCGATGGACGTCTATGAAACACAGTTGAAATCAGTTCAGGACATCCAATCGCTATGTGTCATTTTCATACCACTCCACCTTTTAAAACATTCATCCATTGTAAAGTCCAGGCAGCCTATGTCTATTTATTAATATATCATTTAACCAGTGTTAACCAAGTCTTCTTCTTAACTCATCAAACAAAACCAATCATCTCCATCCAACACATCCATTATATTGGATAATGTAACAGCAAGAGAGCAAATAGCAACCAAAGAGAGCAAGAGAATCTCAACCACTCTCTCAGACTGGAGTGGGAGAAACTGTATAAATATAGCGACGGACAGTCCATAAACACAGTTGAAAACAGTTCAGTACATCCAATCGCTACGTGTCATTCTCTTACCACTCTACCTTAAACATTCATCCATTGTAAAGTCCAGGCAGTCTGTGTCTATTTATTAATACATCATTTAACCAGTGTTAACTAAGTCTTCTTCTTAACTCATCAAACACAGCGAATTCTCTCCATCAAACACATCCATTATAGGCAACTAAAATATACATGCTTTAGAATATTTGATTGTTATTTTTGTGAGAAAATTGATTTTTGGATTGGATTATGTTTACCTCACGCATGCAACATAAATGCCATTTCATTATACAGTTGGTTGGTTCCTCGTCTGAGGATTTGGTAAAAATTCCAGGTTTGAAAAAACTTTATAATTAGAATTATGGAAGTAAGTCATATGAGTTAACCATATCATATTTTTGGAATAAATAATTACATTTTAAAAAATGCAACCACCACATAATGTAAAGATAGTGGACTTAACCGGCATAAACTGCGCAAAGAAAAATTATTATTGATGAACTCGATATAATTTAATTATGTTTATTAATTTACATAATCTAAGTTAAAAATTGAGCATTCATCAATGTTTGTATTGACAATTTATAAATCATGCCGCAAAATTTGGTTTGGTTTTTTTGGGGGGGCCAGAATGTTTTGCTTTTGTATCTGTTCTTTTATTCAGCAAGTGTTGAATAGTTAATAAACTAAAGTCTAGAGAGAGATGTTAGCTATAGCTAGAAGAAGACTTGATTAAATTTGCATGGGTTCCATTTTTAAGGAGAGGTATTAGAAGAGTAATGGCAAACATAAGAACTTCCTTAATCTTCTCCGGCAATGCACTTTCTAGAAACTGTAATGTCCAAGTAGACATCATTCTGCTGGCAGATATTACATAAGATGTACTTCTTCAATACTACCAGGTAAGTAAAAGATGGTATTTGCCAAGTAGTCGGAGGGTTATAATGGATGAAAAAGCTCTTTCACTAGATTATATACTACATCTTCTATGGAGAGAGAGGTAATAACCCACATTGATCCGATGAACTGAATACAACACAACAGAGCATGAAACCATAATACTATGAACCACTATTTCCACTGTTAACATTTTAAAAAAGAAGTGAACATTCGAATGTCATTAATGATTAATAATATAAAGGTTTAATACTTTCTCTTACTCCTAATAAGAGGAAGTATTGTAATCGTGTCAAATTTTCGATATTAAGTTTTCACCGGAAATATCCGTATTTCCAAAAAAGTGGTTTTTTAGCAAATGGTCTGTGTGTGTGTGTGTGTGTATGTGAACAGCATAGCTCAAAAACTCGTAGAAAGTTCGAAGTTGATATTCCGTTCAGTTATTACCATGGGATCCGACAGTGGGTCATCTGTCAAATTTCCTCAACCAGAAGTACCGCTTTAGTAGTTGGTTTCTCAAAAATGGCTCCAACGATTTTCTTCAAACTTGGTACATCAACTACACATACTAACAACTACAACTTTTATTTCAAACATTTCTCCGGGAAAATTCATTTAAGGGCACTTCTGGGGAGGGGTTAGGTTTTCATCTAAAGTGCTATTTTAGTTTATTAGACAATTCTGCCATATAAATAATGTTAATTAGAATTGAATATATTGTTGAAATTCCGAGTTTAAAAAAAAATCGGATAACCGGAAGTGCGTTTAATTTACCACTTTACTAAATGATTTTTTTCACTTTTTCGCGATTTTCTCAAAAAATGGCTCCATTGGACGATTTTTTCCAAACTTCGTATATAAAGTAAACATGCAAAGATCTACAACATTTATTTAACCATTTCTCTGGGAAAATTCATTTAAGCGCACTTTTAGGGGAGGGTGTTACAGTTTCCTTTAAAGTGCTATCATAGTTGATTATACAATTCTATTATCCAAACAAAATTAATTAGAAATAAATAGACTGCTAAAATTCCGAGTTTCAAGAAAATTAGTAAACCAGAAGTGCGCTTTTACTGAACAGTTTTTCAGTTTTCGACGAATTTCGTTAAATTATAATTTTGAGAAGTTACTGGAGTAAAAGAAAGTTGTGTGAGTGTTTCACACCAGATTTTTTTTTTTTTTTTTTATTTATATTACTATAAAATAATGAATGTCATAAAATATAACTTTATACAGATTTCTGTTAATACTAAAATGATGAAGCTATTTGTATATTTTACTTACTCGTTACTATTGTAGATTTAAGCAGTAAATTGAACTTGAAATTCCGTATAGAAATACCGCATCGACTGGAAGATATCAGTCAAGAATTGCAAATGAAAATGCGACTCAACTAAATTATTGGAATTTTATTTACCTGACTCTCTTGAAAATGGCTCCAGTAACTATATCAAGGTGACATAAAGAAGAAGCTTTGCTAAAAATTCAAAATTTTAAATAAATTCGGTTAAATAGAAATATTAATCTTCTCACAATAGGCTTCTGAAGAATTTTCTTTATTTTCAAGTAATTTTTATTAACTTTTATTTGAAACATTTCCAGAATTATAGTATTTTAGCGATTCTGCTGCAATTAAGGCTTAACTTTAAACGCTGTTTCAGAGTTCTATTGGTGGCAGATTGACATCGCAGCCTCCTCAATGTATTATAACCTTATGCTCTTAAAAAAAAAACAACTATATTCCCCTTTATATTTATACATTTAGTAAAAGTTGCAAGTTTAATGAAAATTGGTCAATTAGAAGTTATTATTGCCGAAAAATAGAGAGAGAGACGTTTGAGAATTTTCCCGAGAGATTTTTCATTCAATTGTCCCCAGTGTACACTTCAAAACTTCTGCGCCTTCCCCTGAAAAATACAAATTAATATTTTATAAGCTCACAAAAATCAATAATACATTTTTACAACTCAATATTTACGTATTAGTTATTCAATTGTAATAAATACAAATTATTTATAAAAAAAAAGAAGTCTGTAATCTTACCAGAATTATTTCATTCACCTCAAATAGATTTGACATTACACATTAATTCAAATAATTTAGAGATATTTAAAGTATTAAACGTTTGTTGATAATATTGGAAATACTGCCCTGTTCAGGGCTGTGATTAGTTGATTCCTTTTTCAATTCAGTTTATCTCAAAAGTAGTAGATATATATCTATAATCAAAAATAATAGACCTCTAATTGATTGTGCAATTAAAATATAAATTATACGTATTTCTCTTAACCGTATGGTAATTACAGAAAACATGAAAATGGAATTATTACCATTGAACTTTATTATATAAATAATATTAAAAAGAAAATTGACGTTTTTCTGGTGCCAAAACAGTCCGAGGTGAAAAATATAATTTATTAATACCAAAAAGTTAACTTTTCAAAGAACTTGCGTATTTAATAGACTTGATTACTAATTAGTATAGGGTACAAATCTAAGTCATGCTGAACAATCAGATTCTTGAAAATGATATTATTTGGCATTCTGGTAAGTGAAGAAGCTCTTATGGTGGGTATTTCGCATCCACTGTACCACTAAATTTAGGCATGAAAGTGGCCTTAAAAGAAGGAAAGGAAACTATAATGGTCGACTACGTCATGATCTTGCCTAAGCAGGGGATATGGTCCTGATTTTTTTCAGAAATGCGAAAACACTCAGATGAGGGTGCTTGGATTTAACAGAAGGAGCAGTCGGTCTAATGTTAAATAAAGAAATAAAGAGATTCGGTGGCTTACTGATGGGAAAACATCGCTTCAATGCTAGAATGAATTTCAAACAATGAAGTTCACGTTCCTAATGGAAATGATAAAAAACACAATTTATATAAATCAGAATTAATCTGTAAGCTATTTAATCTTTGACGTTGTGAAATCACTTTATCTAGAACCAAGATTGCCATAGTTTGTTAGATTATTCAGCTTCTAGCCACATAAGATGGCAAACCGAACGCTGGGGTGAAAATGACGTTTAATTACTAGAAGAGGAAAATTCTTGACGATCTTTTTAGGCGTCTGTAAAAAAGATTTAATAAAAAATATGAAAAAGAACAATATCCAGGAGAGTACAAAGTACTCGTTTCTAACATTAACGACATGGACGAGCACTTGATGACAATTTTACTGCAGGTTGGCAAAATATCAAACACCTAGGTGATATTGTCTTTCATAGTTGTAAAGAAATTGTTTGAGAGTGAATAACAAAAATTATTACAATAATAATAACTTGAATTCTTCATTTCATATTCGATGATCAATCGAGGAGTCAATTATACAGACGCTTCCCTTTGACAGATTTTATTTGACTCCTACTTTCTGTAAAAGATGCCGAAATATCTTCCGGATGGACTTTTTCTTAATCCAGCTTAACCATTAACTTTCCACTTCACATTTGACATTCCCACTGTCAAAAAGGTGAAGGACAAAATCCTATCCTTTTTTGCTGATGCCAGCGATCGTCATTAAAGAGATCTGTATTTCCGGTCAGCTAGCAAAATTCCTGTATGCGGACAACAAAGTGCCATCTCGGGGATCACAACAAGACCTCATCTGACTAGAATCCCCCAAACAGGCAAAGGAAAAACATGATAAGGCAAATCAAACTGCTGTATCGCCTAATCGGAATCTAATCCAATATAGTTGACGAGATATTTATTATACAGATATTATTTATATTATATGATACAGTAGTTATCAATTATATTACCAATTATAACCTATTTGTAGATACTGTAATACTCTGGGGTTCAAATTCTGAAATACTCGGCCAATCACTGATACGTTCTGCTGTGTCTACCATTTCCGCTCTGATTAGAGAACTTGTTATAGAAAATTCTTTTTAAATTAATTCTTCCAAGCTAATAGGAATTCAGGTACAAATTCTAGAATAGGAATTCTGGTAGTATCCTCTTTTGCTACCAGAATGCGTCCTGAAAATCCAAGAATGCCATTTCACTATATTCACTGAGAGACAAAATAAAGTGGCCACTACTATATTTTTTATAATTGGTCCTAAAACATTCATTTATTGATGATCAATTTATTCCAGGTTAAAAAAAAGACGGAATTTGAGGTAATAATGATAATCAAATCATAGAGCTATTTCGATCTGCATTTTGTAAATAATGGAGTTAAAGTTAATCCTGAAGATGTGTATTAATTTGTTTATCGCTTGGTGTTTATTTAGTCAGCTTATTATCAGGTTCATTTAGTGAATGTTACAAAAAGATGAAAAAATATGGTTTTAAATGCAACGTAAGCTGTAGCGGTTGTTGGTTATTGAACGATGGCAGGAGTATCGAGGGAGTTAGAAACAATCGTTCGTAGGATTTTCTGGAGACTAATGGAAACTCAAGAAAACCATTAGCATACTCAAGATATCTTATAATATCCTGTTACTAATGTAATCGCCATTGCACAGCAGTCGAATTAGACACCGTTTATGCCAGCTGAGAAATGTAGACGTCAATTTGCGAGCCTGAGGCTTTCAAAAGCTGCCATAATTGCAAAAAGACCTGATACAGGGCCAGAACTGCAGTCAAGACTTAATAAAGCCTGTTTTTTGAATTGTGCATAAATCCCGATTTCGCATGCGGTCTTCCAATGGGCCGGGAGAGGGTATATGGAGTAGAAAAAATAAGAGATTTCAGCAGCGACTTTCTCCCTCAGAAGAAGTGATGATGATGATGATGATGATGGTGGTGGAGATACAATGGTTTTGGGTTGGAATTTCTCTGGAAGCTCACACTGAAATAATTTTTATAGACGGTATCCTTTCAGCTACATTGAGGATGTTCTCTTGGAAGCGCTTGTTCCATTTGGGGCCTTTTTTGATGGTGGGGGAGTTTTTTTTATTCATGATAACGCTTGGCCGCATACTGTGTAAAGACTATGAAAATGGATATATTTTCATCCAGAAGTTAAGAGTGGCCAGCATGCAATCGTGCTCTGAACCCAATAGAACATTTTACTGGGATGAGATGTCAAGGCAGATACAAAGACCAGAGACCCTAGCCTTGCCAGGGATTCCGCAAGATTTAAAAGATTGCTTTGCGAGAAGAATATGAAAATATCCTTCAGAATGTCACTTGAAACCCTCGAATTCAATGTCAAGACGTGTGCAAGCAGTGATCCATGTGAGAAAAGCAAATACGTCTTATTTAATATTAACAATGTTAATTTTTGAGAGAGTTTAAAAAAAATTAAATAATTGTGAGAATTTAAAAAAAAAAATTTTACACATTCCATTCTAAACTTGTATTATGTATGTTCTTAACTGTTAAAACAAAGGAGTATTATCAGTCAATGAGTATCTATCTTCGCAATGAATAATTAAGGGTGCCACACTCAGTATATTTATATATTGTGGAGTGCCTTCATACATATTATTTTCCGCTATCCACCGCCTCCATCCTTGACACCTGATCGGAAGTTAGACCTAAAAACGACACTGAAATTTACTTGGATTTACTTGGACAGAAAAGTTACAGAAATAGTTATTATACATAATTCAATAAAATGAAATGAAAATACACTCATTCATTTAAAATAAAAGATCTCAGCTTTAAAATTTAAGTGATATAATAGAAAAAATTATTGACTAAAATGGTATTATCAGGCTGCAGCAGATTAATCATCATTTCAAAGAGATCGATGCGCTGAGAGATATAATTGGCGAGTTAATGACAGCGGTTTATGTATAGGACATCTAAAAAGAATATGAGCCCAATGTTTCCATTTTTTTCATATTACATATTGTACAAATTGCCTCTGTATTGATAACATATTCATTGTTATCAAAATACAGTTTAATATTTGCTCATTGAATTGGGATAAAACTCTGTTTTTTAATAGAAATGTTTGAATTTAAGTTACACTGGCCACAACTAAGGGAACTAATGCATCTAAATAAGGGGATTTATAGGATGAATTAAGCTCATGCTCAATGTCTTTAGAAATAGATGGTTATGCAATCTCTCAATTATATCGTCTCGACATCTTAAAAGTTGATAATATGAATTAAGGCTGCTGATACTCTCATATCCAAAGGTAGCTGAAAATGTTGTTTACAAAATAAGACCAGTTATACATAATTGGTACCTAATTTGGTAGTTGGACGTTAAGCCCGCCGGAAAAAATAGGCATTACTTTACTTTTTACTTTACATAATTGGTTTATCCGGATGAGCATGCGAAGCAACATAGTTAATTATAGCATCATAGCAATGTTTTGGTATCCTCTCTGAGGCCCTTGCTGATAATTTGATCCACCAGCTGAACCACTCTTTCTAATGCCAGGACCTTGATATTTTTACAACCAGATTCTAGGCTAACAAAAGTTTTCGGCGTTTTTACTGGTAGAGGAAGTAGTAGCTGCTTGTAAAAATTAACTTGAACTTTCTCGATAAGATCCAAATAAGCTAGAGACCAGACCTCGAAAGAATACAGCCAAGTAAGTAGCTGCTACGTCGAAAGAAATACTTATTCTTTGCTTGGTACAGGTGCACCGGATGCCTGATTTTTACTATTAAACCGGAACTGTTTTTTTTTTTTTAATTTTCCTCTTCTTAGTTCGTTTTTGCAGTTTACCTTCCAACAACAATGTTCTTAAGGCTCCATCCGATATTACATTAGCATCTAACCGACTGTCTACACCGTCTTCAGGTTTCCCATCAGGTACATCGTAATCAGAATCCACGAAAGTCCCTGCAGTATTCCCTTGTTTAGAATTGAAGATATCTAGTTTGATTTCTTTTCCCTCAATGAAAAGCCTATCCTTTCACAGAACACACGTACTAGACCTCTGGACTGTGCTTCTTCATAATGCGGAAGTAGTTTTCTACGCATTTCTCTTTCATCTGGAGTAAAATCTTCAGCCACCCAAAGGTTTTTCCTTTTAATTTTATACTAGCTCTTACCATGAAACGATACAATTAGAATTGGACAATTATTATTTCATCCGGTATTTTATCCGTCGTAGCATGCATATTGGTTTTGTTCCTGACCGGTTTCGGATATTCATCCATCGTCAGAGCAAATTCACCAAGTTCGTGTAGAGAGTTCACTTCAACGAAATGTTTCTGTAGACTCACAACTTTTTGGTTGTATATATGTGGGAATGTTATAAGGTTATCTACACGTACTTGGTGAATTTGCTCTGACGATGGATGAATATCCGAAACCGGTCAGGAACAAAACCAATATGCATGCTACAACGGATAAAATATCGATGTTATCCAGCATTGCGGATCCAGCCACATTTTCAATTATTATTTCGTTTACCTAGCCTTCTGCACATATCTATTTCACATGAAATTAGATATCTTATCACATGAAATTGATTTCTAGCTTCTTATTTACAATTTTTAGAACAGTTGCTGTTAATGTTGAAAAGTTCTCTTCAGGATTTACTGGTACATTGAAGAACGCGATGTTCTTTCTTCTGAATGGTACTTTCAATCACTTACTCTCTGAGTTCACTGCTTAATGTTTTCCTGTTTAAACACCATTTCATTTATGCGTTTATTAGATTCTTGAAAATGCTCCTTCTTTTTAGAACTAGTTCTTTCATACAATTACGAAATTCAGTCAGTGCATTCATAACATCTTAAGTGTAGATTCATCCACATGGTTACCCTGATGTAAGTATTAATTTATTTTCCTGCTGAATTATGTACACTTATAAATTATACTAAGATAGTTTCTACGTATTTAATTATACTAAAATAGTTTTTGATTTTATTAAATGGCAAAAATTTCTAAATTTTAGACACAGAAATTTATTTTGCTTTAAAAAATGAACTGTTTATATGGGAAGATTAGGTGAACAATAAGAACTTGTTGCTATGCCATACAGACATAGAGATACCCACACAGTACAGCGTATCCCTGCCACTAAACGACTGCCCTCACAATTCTCTATTAATTTTTTTTTTTTTTTGGCGATATTCACTAATAATTTCCAAAGTACTCGATAAAAATCGACAAAATTTCAACACAGTAACGAACACCACTCAGCACAATTATCTGCCAATTTTTACTGAAAAATGTAGGGGGCACTCGTTCACAGCTTTAAGCGTACCAAACTCGCCATATTATAATACTAAAAAAATAATATTTTTTATTTAAGAATAATACATTACTATTACAAAAAAAAGAAATCTATTATAATATATTAGTGCAAAACTAACGAAGGAATGGAAAAAAAGTATCATTAACTTAATAACTCAATTGCGCTTTAACCTAATAGGCAAGTTGACAAAAATATTATTCAATAATGTTTAGTTTATTTTGTAAACGAGGAAATTCATCCAATTTCATCTATTAAATAAAAATTACACAATTGTGACAAATTTTCTTCATATTAGGAAGTTTTCAATTATCTTTCGTTTCCCTTTCATATTGTACAGATTGTTGTAGTCTAGTCTGGAGGAAAGACTAACGTCATCGAACCACTAAAATAATTTTCTCAAAAGAAATAAATAAAATAAAAGTGACAAATTATTGCTGAGTATTAAAACAAGAATTTGTTGGCTTATCGACCAATTCAAGGTAAAAACAAAAAAGTAATTTTGTAATTGTTTTTTAATAATTAACACGTTCGACATTTCGACAAACTTTGTTCTTCAGGAACAATACAAACAAAAAGAGAAAATTTATAATACAAAACACAAACCCTGTAATCAAAGAAAGATTTAGCAGTCCCACAGTAATCGCAACTATGTATTTTGTTTGTGTTTTGTATTATAATTTTTCTCTTTATTTTTGTATTGTTCCTGAAGAAGGCAAACAAAGTTAGTCGAAACGTCGAACTTGTAAATTATTAAAAAACAATTACAAAATTACTTTTTTGTTTGAATTGGTCGATAAGCCAGCAAATTCTTGTTTTGATATTACAACTAACGGCGAACAAAGAAAATCATCTGATTGCTGAGTAGGGATCGTGACATCATAATCCGTATTTTAGGACCATACTATAACCAGGGGCCAACAAATAACTGTAAGAACTCTTATTACTGGTAAACAATGGTGGTATTACACAATTGTGCGCCTTCTGACTTGGATGAGAAACATGAAGTTTCAAAATTACTTTGGTATGTTATAATCGAAATAGTTTCAAAGTAACGGCGCTAAGAATTTAAGAAGTAGTTACACATCCTATAAACACTTTTGTGACTTACTTGTCATTCATTTTAAAATCCCATAAGGCACCTAATTTTCCAAAATTGTCTTGTAAATTGCAACACAAAAATAGTACAATTTGGAATCTATCAGTTCGCTCATTAAATAATACAAAAACAAAGACAAACCAAAAAGCAATATAAAAATATTTTAACTATTAAATCAACTATGTAGTACTTGAAACAAAAATTTCAAATATACTAGAAATAGTGGAACTGATTTGAAAGAGATATCAAGGGACATCAATGGATATAAAGTGAGATGTGAATTCTTCTGGTTGATATGTTACAAATATATTCTCCCCTATAGACAGAGATGATATGGAAACTGCATGCATCCACATGATATCACCAACAAACATCATCTTCATCACATATCTCACTCTCTCTATATTTCCTGTTTGACTTTTATCATCTCTTTGTGAACAACAATATCTTTTTTTAATATTTTTCTTCCTTTATTCGAAAAGACTATATACAGTAGTAAATTTTATTATATAAACTCATTCTTAATTCTTGATTTAATAATTCAAAAACTGTTTATTTATATCAAATCTATATAAAAATTCAGCATCCGTATGTTTGTGGCCGCAAAACTCGAAAGGTAGTCGATGGATTGACTTGAAATTTTTACACAACTTTGCATTTCTATATACTTTTTACTCTGAAGTTTTCACGGAAACGGGAAATTTCGAGCGTTTCGCGAGGTTGGCAGAAATAGACAGACTCAGACGAGTTGCGATGGTGGCGCGCTCTCAGAACCTCTTTCTTAACTACTTATAAGTACCTTTATTCCGAAGTTCCCACGGAAACGGGAAATTCCGAGCTAAAATCCATTCAAACGGCCATATTGCGTTAGCACGTGCTTATTCAGGTATTGCTGCTACATTGATAGAAGAATGTTGTGTTGATAGAAGGAGGTAGAATAGCGCCTTCAGCTCTTAAACTGTCTCTAAACATGCACTTCACAGAAAACCCAACATTTAACATTTACATACTAAATTTGGAAATTGGAGTGCCAATTATATTACTCCGAAACATCAATCAGCCAAAGTTATGCAAGGTAACGATTAGTAGTTAAAAAAAATTGATGAATAATCTATGAAGCAACAATTCTCATTGGACCCATAAAGGTGAAGACGTACTACTTCCAAGAATACCACTCCTTCCGACAGACATGCCGTTCGAGATCAGACGACTTCAATTTCCAATACGCATTGCGTTCGCCATGACTATCAATAAAGCGCAAGGACAAACTTTGCAAGTGTCTGGTTTGAATTTAGAAAACGAATGCTTCTCTCATGGGCAATTATATGTCGCATGCTCCAGAGTTGGTAAACCATCTGATCTTTATGTTTATGCAGAAAACGGACAAACAAAAAAATGTAGTCCATTCACTAGCTTTACAATATAAAGAGACTTTCAGTTAGAAACATTTTTTCTTTCTTACCTTTCAGTGGACAGCAACGCAAAGTAGGGTATTAAATTGAATGATTTGTTTTCTTGCTGAATCTATGTTAATTATAATATTTCTATTTACTTTCCTAAAAATCAGACTGAGCCACAGCGAAGCGAAGTTTGATAATAGCCCTTCTGTGTTTAAACCAACCCAACCAATACCACAGAAAATCAAAACAGCCTAGATTTCCTGCCATAGAAATAGGAATCTCAGTGCAGTCGAGCTGTCATAATTGCCCAGTTTGTGCATCGAGTCTCACCACCATCAAATGTCAGTTATCGTGACAATCAGACTCATTGATTCAATAGTCCACTCATATTTTACTAATTCTAAGTTCCCCATATCATGACTTCCTCCAAAATGAAGTGTTTAATTAATTTTTAAGTTTTATTAAATTGTTCAATTTTCATAAACTTGTCACATACGGCTTAGTATTGTAATAATAAAATGTTTGGATTTCAAAGAGCTGAATATATTTTTTAATGTGGTAATGGATTAGTTCCCCGGCCATCACAGCCTTGGATATTATTTGACACACGAAGCTATATACACAATAAAAATCATTCGCTAAAAGCATTTTTGCTTACCCAGGGTCTCTGACCTCAAAACATTAGAGTTTTCCGTTGAAAATTTGACAAATTCCTAATACTTCCTTCAACTTCTCACTAAGAGAAATTAAAAATCTATATAATCAATATGTCACATAATAAAACACGATCAAAATGTTAAACACACATGTCGCTCCAATATTTATTCTGCTTTACACTTTACAACACTGGTCATTAAATTGAAAATTATAATCTATTAGTTTTAAATCAATCTGAATAGTTTTTTAAGTACGTAGAAGTGTTTTTTTTACTTTCTCGTACTCCTAGTAAGAGGAAGTATTGTAATCGTGTCAAATTTTCGATATCGAGTTTTCACCGGATATATCCGTTTTGAGGTCCCCTGGGTCCAAAAAAGTGGTTTTTAGCAAATGGTCTGTGTGAGTGTGTGTGTGTGTCCGTGTGTGTGTATGTATGTATGTGAACAGCATAGCTCAAAAACGCAAAATCGTAGAAAGTTCGAACTTGATATTCCGTTTAGTTATTACCATGGGATCCGACAGTGAGTCATCTGTCAAATTTCCTCAACCAGAAGTACCGCTTTAGTAGTTGGTTTCTCAAAAATGGCTCCAACGATTTTCTTCAAACTTGGTACATCAACTACACATACTAACAACTACAACTTTTATTTCAAACATTTCTCCGGGAAAATTCATTTAAGGGCACTTCTGGGGAGGGGTTAGGTTTTCATCTAAAGTGCTATTTCAGTTTATTAGACAATTCTGCCATATAAATAATGTTAATTAGAATTGAATATATTGTTGAAATTCCGAGTTTAAAAAAAAATCGGATAACCGGAAGTGCGTTTAATTTACCACTTTACTAAATGATTTTTTTCACTTTTTCGCGATTTTCTCAAAAAATGGCTCCATTGGACGATTTTCTCCAAACTTCGTATATAAAGTAAACATGCAAAGATCTACATAATTAATTAAACCATTTCTCTGGGAAAATTCATTTAAGCGCACTTTTAGGGGAGGGGGTTACAGCTTTCTCTAAAGTGCTATCATAGTTGATTATACAATTCTATCATCCAAACAAAATTAATTAGAAATAAATAGACTGCTAAAATTTCGAGTTTCAAGAAAATTAGTAAACCAGAAGTGCGCTTTTACTGAACAGTTTTTTCAGTTTTCGACGAATTTCGTTAAATTTGGTATACAAACTATAAAATTTGTCAATTATAATTTTGAGAACTGGAGTAAGAGAAAGTTGTGTGTTTCACACCTGATTTTTTTAATTATTATTATATTGCTACAAAATAATGAATTCCATAAAATAAAACTTTATACATTTTTCTCTTAATACTAAAATGATGAAGCTGTTTTTATATTTTACTTACTCGTTACTATTGTAGATTTTAGCAGTAAATTGAACTTGAAATTCCGTTTAGAAATACCGCATTGTCTCTGAAGATTATCTCTCTGAAGATATCAGTCAAGAATTGCAAACGAAAATGCGATTCAACTAAATTACTGGAATTTTATTTACCTGAGTCTCTCGAAAATGGCTCCAGTAACTATATCAAGGTGACTTAACGAAGCTTTGCTAAAAATTCAAAATTTTAAATAAAGTCGGTTAAATAGAAATACTAATCTTCTCACAAGATTAATGTGTGTGTTGTGTGTGTGTGTGTGTGTGTATGTATGTATGTGAACAGCGTAGTTTAAAAAACTAAAAACCATAGAAAGTTGAAACTTGATATTCCGTTTAGGTATCATCATGGCATCTTACAGTGGGCCATCTGTCAAAATTTCTCAACCGAAAGTACTACTTTACTTGTTGTTTTTTTTTTTTCTATTTCGCCATTTTCTCAAAAATGACTCTGACGATTTTCTTCAAACTTGGTACACCAACTATACATACAAAGAGCTACAACTTTTATTTGAAATGTTTCTCTGGGAAAATTCATTTAAGGGCAGTTATGGGGGGGGTGGAGTTAGGTTTTCATCTAAAGTGCTATTTCACTTTATTAAACAATTCTATCATATAAATAATGTTAATTAGAATTGAATATCTTGTAGAAATTCCGAGTTTCAAAAAAATCGGATAACCGGAAGTGCGTTTACATTACCACTTTACTAAATGATTTTCTTTCACTTTTTCGCGATTTTCTCAAAAAGGCCTTCGACGATTTTCTTGAAACTTCATATGAAACTAAACATACAATGATCTACAACTTTTATTTAAAACATTTCTCTGGGAAAATTCATTTAATGGCACTTTTCGTGGAATGGGTGGGGTTATGTTTTTCTCTAAAATGCTATTATAGTTGATTATACAATTCTATCTATCAAACAGAATTAATTAGAAATAAATAGATGATCAAAATTCCGAGTTTCAAGAAAATCAGTGAACCGGAAGTGCGCTTTTACCGGACAGTTTTTTCAGTTTTCGACGAATTTCATTAAATTTGGTACACAAACTAAAAAATTTGTCTATTATAATTTTGAGAACTGGAGTAAGTTCTGTGAGTGTTTCACACCAGATTTTTTTTTTTTTTTTTTACAATTATTTTGTAATGTATATAATTTTTTTATGAATTACTAGTATGAGATTAAATACAGTCAAGCAGTTTCTACATTTTCTTTGAGAAGCAACAGTTAAAGGAAACAATAGAATTGATCTATGTAAACATTCTCTTTTGTTTATTTAGGATCGTTTAGTGCATAACAAATTTCCGAAATTAACTTTTATCTCAAATTCATATTTTGAAGTCCTCTGAAGATGAAATGTTTTTAGAGAAAGATTTATTTATCTATGCTTGATTATATTTGTATAAATTTTTGTGTTTAAGACATTTTGAGTATCTAGAAAATATATCACAAACCAATAATCTCAGGATGCTAAGGAACTTATTTCAGGTATTGCCACCATAACTGACTGAGGTTTCGGGTAAAATCCATCAACAGAAAGTGCGCTGTTATTGGAATGGTTTTCGCCGACAAATGGCGTTGTCAAACCTTGGCGTTAAGGTATATTTAGTTTTTTCGAAATAATCTTTAAGCCCAAGGATTTTGGTTTTCTTTCTAATCGCTCATAACACTCTTCTAAGACTCTGAAAAGTTTATCCAATTAGGATGACATCATCTGCGTACGCAAGATATTGTCAGGATTGGTTGAAGATTTGGATTCGTCTAATTAGATACATTAAACTAAG
>JAAEAF010006794.1:54840-151004 GCA_011037195.1 Triatoma infestans
CTATTCAATCTTAGTTTAATGTATCTAATTAGACGAATCCAAATCTTCAACCAATCCTGACAATATCTTGCGTACGCAGATGATATATATATATATATCAATATATCAATCTGAAAAACACCAGAATGTACTGGATTTGCACAGTTTTGTATAATCTTTGGTAGTTTTGTTTTCTTTCGCCGAGTTAATCATTCATTTTATTTTAAGTATTTTAATTCATACCGAATAAAAGTACTGAAAGGAATATGCAAATTTTATAGATTTATCACAAAAAAAAAAAAAAAAAAGAGAAGATGTAGAAAGTCATAGACTTTTTTATCCATCAAATTGCTGGAAGCTGAGAAACTTCATTGAAAATTCTGATTAACAGATTTCTAATTAGAAATGTCACTGCAAATGACAAGTTATCCTCCTTCTTCGAATTAAAACTAAACAGAAAATTCTTTTTTAAATCGAAATTCTCGTCCTTTTTTTTTTTTTTTTTTTTTTTTTTTTTTTTACTTGAAATCTAATTCGGATGTAACAAGAGGGGAGATATTTTTGAAAAGTGTTAGTTCCCTTTTATGTTTAACCCATCACTCTCATTTAGTGACAATGTTCCCCCTTAGAAAGTACAAACCGAATACCTTTTATTAAACACAGTGTCAACTCTCGTAACTTTGTACTGACACGCCACCGTGTTTTTTTTTTTTTTTGTTTTTTTTTTTTTTTTTTTTTTTTTTTTTAATTTATTTTATAAATACTTTTAATTGATGTCTGTTATATTTTTTCTTGGTAGAATTAGTTATTGTTACGTTTAGTTGCTGTTGTTTTAAAGATGGATAGATACTTGTTGTGGTGGTTGGTTCCGCAGAGCTGGAAAGCATCAGAGACATTTTCCGTGCATAAACTGAATTTGCTCTGTGCAAGTCTGTGTTATCACACTGTCTGACAAACGCGAACATGTCCTGAAGATGGGCGAACGCCCGAAGACCACGGAAATTGTCTCTGAAGATCGATACTTGTTCGCTATTTGATGAGCAACAATCCGCCCTTTGGATGAGGCTTTAACATTACTGACATTATCATCTAACTAGAGTCCAGGGTGGTCTACTCAAGTGTAGAAAAAATCTTTTAATATTTAATAATGATATACTCAATCCCTGTGTACAAGTATGTAGACTGTAAACCTAACACAGCATTCAGCATTGCGAATATTTTAAACAGTTGCGAATTGTTGATTAATACGACTTTTTTTTTTACAAATTCGCAAATGATAATCGACCATTTAATTCGACTGGATTTTTTTTTTTCAGTAGGAAACTTACTTTTCTTATTTTCTCTTACTACTGTAAGAAAAAGGATTGTAATCGTGTTGAATGCACGAAATTGAGTATGTTTTACATCTGCTAAGTGATAATGTCAAAGGAGAAACTAAGAAACAGTTGGACAGGATCATAATACTGAAATAAGAACAAAGTAAATTCTACATACCAACTAGAAACGTTACAGTGACTTTGTTAAAACATTTTAAGGAAGAATTCGAGATTTGTTATATTTAAACAGTTGATCTTACAAGTTTACAATCTAATCCAATAGTTTGCTCCCTGCTATACGTATTTGATATTTTGCATCAGATCTTACGGTTGTATAGAAGCAGCCTGTCATACTTTGAAAGAATCTTGAAAATTTGACTTTCAGAAAGAAGTGATACTAATGATTATTTCGGGGCCTACGGGAATTGAAATCTTGTCCATTCCACATAAGATGCAATGGATCACTGATTTAACTTTAAAAAAAAAAGAAAGTAAATTATAAATTGGCTATTATAAATAAATAAATTATAATCTGGTCTGAAACACACACATACAACTTTCTGTAACTGTAGTTTAGAAAATTGTAATTGACAAATTTTATAGTTAGTATACCAAATTTAATGAAATTCGTCAGTGTTTTTATGGATAAAATCACGAAAACTGAAAAAAAAAAAAACTGTTCAGCAAAAACACACTTCCGATGTGTTAGTTATTTTCTTGGAACTCGAAAGTTTGGCAGTTTCTAATTGATTTTGTTTAGGTGGTAGAATTGTATAATCATCTAAGATAGCGCTTTAGTGGAAAACCCCACAACTCACCCCAAGAACCCCCTTAAATGACCTTACCAGAAAAATATTTCAAATAAAAGCTAAGTGTATGTGTAGTTCACGTACTTAGTTTAAAGAAAATCGTTGGACCTACGAGTATTTTAGAAAAAATAGAAAAAAACTGAAAAATATTTTTCAGCACAAATGCACTTCCGGTCATCTAATTTTCTTCAAACTCGGAATTTCAACAACATATTTAATTCTAATTAATAGTGTTTAGTTGATAGAATTGTGTAATAAACTGAAATAGCACTTTAGTGAAAAATCTCTCCCACAAACAAGGTGCCCTAAATGAATTTTTCTGAAGAAATGTTGCCAATAAAAATTATAGCTAGTTATAGCTAGTTGATATACCAAGTTTAAAGAAAATCGATGGAGCCGTTTTTGAGAAAATCACAAAAACTGAAATAAAAAAAAAACATTCAGGAAAGTGGTACTCTGGTTGATTGGATTTTGCCCCAAATCTTCGTGACTAATGCGATACTAATATCTAAACGGCATTATCAAGTTGTGCTTCCTGCAGTTTTTCTTTTTTTGAGATATTCCGTCCACACATAGACGAAAAAAACTCAAAACTCAAAACGTGGATTTCCGAAGAAAACTCAATTTCGGAAGCACCTACTTTATATATATATATATAATACGTATACATATATACATATATATATATATATATATACGAGGGTGGTTTGAAAAGTTCTCGGAATGTACTAGAAAGAAGTGTCTTACCTCGGTGGAACTGCTTTTATTTTTCAACATAGTCTCCCTGTAGACTAATGCATTTGGTCCAGCGATGTTCCAATGCCTTTATCCCATCTCGAAAATGAGATTCCTCCAGGCCTGCAAAGTACCTCTCCAATTCGGCTGTCAGTTCTTCCGTTGTAGGAAATCTCCGTCCACCGAGGAAAATTTTCAGCTTGGGGAAGAGATGAAAGTCTGATGGTGCCAAATCAGGTGAATAAGGTGGATGTGGCAACAATTCGTACCTCAGTTCATGAAGTTTTGCCATGGCAATAACACTTGTGTGCGGGCGGGCGTTGTCCTGATGAAAGATGACTTTCTTCCTTGCCAAACCAGGCCTTTTTTCGCGTATCTTTTCCTGTAGTTGGTCTAGGAGGTTTGCATAGTATTGCCCCGTAATTGTTTGGCCAGTAGGAAGATAATCTATCAGCAGAATGCCTTTTGCATCCCAGAAAACTGAGGCCATGACCTTTCCGGCCGAACGTACTGCCTTTGCTTTCTTTGGTGGTGGTGACTCAGCATGTTTCCACTGCTTTGACTGCTGTTTTGTCTCTGGGGTATAGTAGTGGACCCAAGTTTCATCTGTAGTCACAAACCGGCGCAAAAAATCTTGTTGGTTGCGCTGAAAACGGGCCAGACTTTGTTCGGACATTTCCAATCTGGTGCGTTTATGGGAGCCGCGGCACCCATCTTGCCGATAATTTTTTCATTCCTAATTCTTCGGTTAAAATGTGATATACCCGTTCAGATGACATCCCTATAGCTTCAGCAATCTCTCGCACTTTCAGTCGACGATCCTCCATGACCATTTTATGCACTTTTGCGATAAATTCTGGGGTCGTAGCACTTTTTGGCCGTCCACTACGCGGATCATCATCTAAGCTCTCCCGACCAAATTTAAACTCGCTGGTCCACTTGGCAACAGTTGAATATGAAGGAGCAGAGTCCCCCAGTGTGTTCTGAAAGTCGGCATGAATTTCCTTTGCTTTCATACCTTTCTTTACAAAGTACTTAATCACTGCTCGAATCTCAGTTTTTTCCATTGTCACAAATCACTACGCGGTAACAACAACAAAGAGTCGCCACTACCACTCTCCTGCAGCAAGAGCACTGACGCACCACGTGTTCATTCACAAAGGGTGTATGATTATTGCGCGGGAACCTCGTTGCTCTAGCACTGACATCTAGCGGTGATTCCGAGAACTTTTCAAACCACCCTCGTACATACATAAATTAATAAACAAACAGATAGAAGGTAAATTGTAAATATATACATAGTATATAATTATCAATATAGATAATAATTATGTTTGACCGTTGTTAATAAAACA
This sequence comes from Triatoma infestans, assembly GCA_011037195.1. Classification (NCBI taxonomy): domain Eukaryota; kingdom Metazoa; phylum Arthropoda; class Insecta; order Hemiptera; family Reduviidae; genus Triatoma; species Triatoma infestans. The sequence goes on from JAAEAF010006794.1 coordinate 59,035, forward strand.
AGCAGAACTAAATTAACTCTCTACTTCTCCTTGACAGATCTTGAGGAAGGACAACACCCCAAAGGTGTCCAAAAAGATGTCGACAAAATAAACTTTTAAATTTGAAAAGTTTTTCATTTCCTGTGGCCCCAGCCAACCCCGTCATTTTGCTTTTTTTTTCTTCTTTTGGTTCATTTATGGATACTTGTGAAAAATTTGTTAAATCAGATAATTGCTATTGCTCACTGCTGATACTGTTAATTTGAAAACTTGAATGGAGAAGACATCCAGCAGTCATACTTCTGGCATTGTTAGGGCTTTAGTTGTGAAGATTATCTCTAGGCTATTTTCTTTTCAGTCTCCTTGTTGTATTCTGTGGCAAGCTTAAGTTGGAGATGAGAGAATTATTATGTTGTGATAGTGTTTCGTGAAAAATTTTTGTATTTGGTTTTGATTATGTCTATCACGAATGGTATATTGAGGTCAGTGTGTAGTGTAAGGTTTGAAATGTAGTAGAGTGCGTCAGTAATGTGTGGTAGAAGTTTAGATTGAAAAGTCTGTATTCTGTACAGATTGGAAGGTTTGATAGAACCCAATAAACTTCGCAACCCTTACAGCTTTTATACGTCGAATTATAGTTTGCTTGTTTTAATATAAAATTATGTTATGAAGTAACTAAGGTAATTTAAGGAAGGAAGTATAATTTTTTTTTTTTCCCAAATGCATACAATAATGCAACAAACAAAAATGAAATCAGAGAAATAATGTATGCATATATACATACCGTATCCGCACTGGCGTGGTAACATGAACGGCGACCAATCAACCACTGTTGGTAGTTAGCTATTTAACAATATGACAGCCAACGTAGGAGAGATCGACGTTATGCAGTTAGTGTCCTGAAGAATAGGTGAGTCGATTAATGAATTCTTCATTAACGGGAGGTTAGTTTTTATGGTATTTTGTGTAGCGGAATTGGGCTAGCTCACAAAACTAAATAGAATATTTAGATCGGTGTGGATTGTGTGATTGGAGACATAGAATGGAGAACATTTAACTATATTTCTTAGGATTTTGGATTGTAGTGTTTTGTATATGGTTGAAGTTAGATTGTTTGGCTGTCCTGTACAGTTCCAGAGCCTGTATGTACACATAGGAGCGAGTAATACATGATTTAAAGTTTTCCTTTTATTTGATAAAATCAATTTAAAAGTTTTGTTACAGCATTTTGTAACAATCTGTTTTTGCAAAGTATTAGGGTTCGATGTCAGTCTTTTGCACAGATAAAGTCCAAGCTATTTCATTTAGTTTGCGATGGGATCTGGAACGTTGATAAGGTAAAAGACAAGGGAGAGATTTAAGGTTTAGGTTCTTTAACTTTGAATAAAATACATTATTATTATAAAATGGTAGATATTAAAAGTAAAATTAAATTATATCTTTTTAAAATATTTTTCATTATATGAAAACAAAGTAAATATTAAATGAAAATAAGTAATAAATGAAAGTAAGAATTAAACAAAAAAAAAAAAGAATAAGAAGAAGCGAACAGTATATAAAGGAAGAATGATTTGTATTAAAGTAGAATAAAGACTATTACAAATGTAGTTACCACTGTTACAGAAAGAATGTAAGATTTATTAGTTTGCTTCTAGACTTGCGGGTAATAAAGTGTTACAAGGAAAGTAATAAGAAGGGCCGTACCACCAAACTGAGAGGAAAGAGATTTTGCTGTCTTTTCTTTCTTGACTTTCACCTCGTTGGCTAATCTTTATTGGATATTCCCTACTATTTATAATTGATATTTTTTTAATATTAATTTTTCTTATTGCCATCAACATTAACAATATACTTAATATATAAAAATTACTTTTCAAAATAGATTTTTGTTAAATATAGATTTCTGTAAAATCGCGCTTCCATTTAATCGATTTTCTTAAAATTTGATATTATTTTAACAACTGTAATTAGTAAGAGCCTATCTATATCGTTTAATCCTATAAAAATCCTATATCCGGTCTTCCTTAAAAAAAAAAACAAAAAAAAAACCTAAAACATCTATTTTCCTTGGAAAAAAATATTTCAAATAAATGATAGGCATACAAAAGCACAGTAAGCAAACCCTAACCAAATGGCGCAACAGGCCGTGAAGGGCCAAGGCTTGCCAGTCGGCGATTTGAATGGGAGGCGTGTGTTCCCACGCCGTTTAGTTCCGGCCTTCGCTACCTAGGGCGCTACTAACTTTAGGTTCCCATTTTGTATCACGATGCTGGATCAACACCGACTTTGCCCTCACGGGAACAGAACCCTGAATTCTCGCACAAAAGGCGAGTGCGCTAGCCACTAGATACAGTAAGCAAAGTGTTAAGAACAAACAAAAGAGAAAATTTCCAAAATTTGAAAAATAAAAACCATTCAGTCAAATTGCACTTCTGGTGTATATTGAAATGTTACTGGTGTGATGTGTTGTTGTAGATTGTAGTGGCTTGAGCGGTTTTGTAAAAGGGCTCATAAGTATATAAGTTTAAGAGTGAAGTATTAGAAATAATCAAGAAATCACACTGTTTTTAAAATAGATATATTCTCTAACTGAAATTAAGTTACTTTAAAATATCACAATAATATGCTTATAACTATACTGAAATTAATTGGAATAAACTCTTATGTTAGAACTTAAACTGGCACAGTTCTGATGTTTCTCCTTGGTGTCTACAACAAAACTGTATCTTAATAAATGATCTAGAATAAAGGCAAATCTCTATCACTGGCATGAGTTTAAGAGAGCGATTCCTGAAGCAAGTGTTCTGGCTTTGAAAGCGAATGCAGACTGTGCGAAAGAATGCCTTCTTTTACAAAACAGTTGGCCAAGTGGCATTGTATTAATTTAACGGATTCTTGCGGCTTTGTCGCTTGGTTTGCATTGACCTAGATTGTAGTATACCTCGCTCTATCCCCATCACTAAATACACTATTTGAACTATCTAATTTTCACAAAACTATTATTTTTCCATTTCATTCTTCCACTACAATATCCTATTTCATTTAGAGAAAAACATTTATTGCACACAAAAAAAAGGGGGCAAAATGTGTGGCTGCTCAATTATATTGAATTGCTTCCAAACACCGAATACTAATCAATTTCCACCAACATCTTTACAATTTGTTCAAGTCAAAGTTTAACATATTGAAATATGTTTCTGAAGAAAGTCTAAAAAAAAACAAGAAACTTCTTCGTCGATTTTCACTCCCTGGTTAGGATCGTTCGTTTCGATCGGATGGTTGGGGTCGATTGATCAATTAAAGCATCCTTTGTTCTTTTTTGAACGCAACGATGTCGGCAAACCTGCTTGATTCATCCGTGTCGATGTACTGAACTTTATCGAAGCAGGTTTGAAATTAAAATTTTAATTAATTAATTTATTTTTATTTACTTTTATTTAGTAAATAACTTCACAAGATTTCCCTTGAATCTGATATATGACTGTAAATTACTTTAATTTTAATCCAAGTATGTGTCAACTCAAGTAAGCTAAAGGGCCACTTGATAACTGGTAAAGATTTACATAGGCCGTATCACATGTCCAAATGTTTCTAAATATCCAGATATTTTGATATAAAAAATATACATACTTTAAGGATTTTTGAATATAGGATAATGAAAACAATTAAATGGCTTTACTTCTCAATAAAATGAAAATAATTTACATTTTAGTTTAATAATGTTTAATATTATTTATTATTTCTTATTTTTCAAAGCGGCAAAAAAATTAAATCAAAGGTAATTTATCTTTAAAAAAAAAATATATTTTGAATGTTGTATTTTGGATTTTGTCTTACAATTAGTCAGTCTATTTAGCTGACTAATTACATCTTTAGCGCAGGACATAATGACAAATAAGAGGAGAGAAATGTTTAAGTATAATACAATGTATACGATAGGCAATTTTAACTTTTCAAGTGTTATATTACTGTTAAAGTATTTATTTTTGTTTTTGAAGACGTTACGGTCGACAAAATATCGCTTGCGGATCGCGTGACGTAAGTTTCACATCACGCCTTTGTTTAACCATATCACGTTTATTCCAGAAAATTTGATTTTCCTGGTGGAGCTGAAAAATGTTCTGATTAACCCAACCACAATAAATGCAGTTAGACATAAGAGTAAATCACCATTTAATAAAAATTCCTATTTTTCAATAAGAATATACGTTTTCAAATCAATTACCTTTATAAATATTCTTTGTAAAGACCCTTATTGTAATTACCTTTATAAATATTCTTTGTAAAGACCCTTATTGTAATTAGTTTTTATGATAAAATCATTTATTTAATCCAGTTTCTATAATAGTTATCTACATCACCGATAACACTTAATAAATATACTAACTTCAAGTGTTTGTTAGTTAGAATTATGTCCGATCAGATCTCACAGCACGCCTTATCACGCTTCTTTGAATCTCTATAGAATTAAATGTTTACATTAATTTAAAACTGCCTTTTAATGGTTACTTAATCTTCTTGATGCTTTTACAGCACTTTATTTTCTTGAAAGTCATTAAAAAAGACATATATAGGTTAAAGGGTGGATTTACGAATCTTTTAGACACTAAAAGCAAGCCCATTAACTACAGAATTAAATTCTCTTTTACCTAAAACTACCTGAAATTCTTTTCTTCTAGTTTTAAACTTTTAAATTATAAAGTTTTTAAAACTAATTAATTATTTGCTAAATTTATTTTAATGATATATAATTAAATCCAAATTTAATTATGTCAAATAGGTTTAAAAGTGAACTTTCATTAAATAGCTTGACTTGAACATACTTACTTGTAGGCATTAAAGTGTTGTTGAAATACCGAGTTTGAAGAAAATCAATGGAAGGTTGAAGAATGAAATTTGGGAAAATCACGTGACTGTTTCATTTCACCTTAATTAAAAAATATTTAATTAATTAATTACTTTATTAAATAAATTAATTTTTTTTAACTACAAAATATATCCTTGATACAATCTGTGATTTTTTTTTGTTAAATTGCATTTTTATTTTTTTTATCTATCTGGAAAATATATTGGTAAGTAATGAGAAATACTCTATCCATTGTTCCAAATTGCCTGTTTATATAATTTTCTCAATTTCCATTTTCTTGATTGTAGTTTCAAGGAGAGAATGTTCAGTGGTACAAAATGCAAAGCAAATTAAGCAGATACTGGGTTCAATTGGGTTTATACAGTGTTTCAATATAAATAATAAAAGTTAGATTGTAATAGCATTCGATTTGATGTATATGCGTATGGTTTAAAACAAGAACAAAAACCCTATTTAAACTTGTCGCTGTCACAGGTAAGAAGGGAAATCATCATTATTACACTCACTTGTAACTATCCGGTAACGTGGCTTTCAAATATAGATTGTTGTTCTCTAATGGAAGTAACTAAAAAAAAAACAAATCCTCTGCAACCTAAGAGTAATAACATCACCAGCTGCCCATTATAATGGTATCTAATTATCATCCACCAGATTCGCTTGAGTTTTTAAATCGTGTTACAGTTGTTCATGCGGATATTGCTATTTTTCAGGATACAGGAGACGGGGGCCGTATATTACTACTACTGATGCCGTATATGTACCGTCGTCGCCGGCTAGTTCGGAGATACTGTCGTCCCCCCCGATTCGTCCGTCTACGTCGAGGTACTAAGATTCATACAAGTTTCTGTTCGTCATCACATAGTGTAGCTTGTGTTAGTGGATGCAATCAACATCATCATCATTTTAATTCGGTTATGTACGATTGTGACACAATGGAACAGATTTGATAAACGTAAATTGTAAATTATACGGTAAGTTTAAATTATTGAGCGTACTTTGGATAATAGATTCATTCGATGTTCATCACGTAAGGCATTTAAATACTGGACAATCTAAAGGTGAATGGGATGAACTTGGTGGATACTATAATAGCAAATATAATGAAGAAAATTTGCAAGGTGGTGATTATCATTTTCCTGCTGATATTGATGTTAATGATTTCTCAGCGACAGGACCTAAAGTAGTGGAATATTATTTTAATAATAATGGTCATACTAAAGAAGATATACGAAAGACGTATTTCAATATACCGAGGGTCCAGAATATGGGCTACAGCAGTACCAATGTATATAAGAAGAGGTTGATTATACCGCTTACAAAATTTAGAATTAAATGGGATCCTAAGGCTAATACGATTGATGTCCCAAGTAAAAACAGCTACGTCTAAACAGCTCTACATGAATTTTGTGAGGATGTTAGGGCAAGTGTTGTTTTTCGGCTAATATCTCCCAGAGACACTATAATCCCTGAAGAAGTGGCCAGTCCACTAGGAGGTTTGCTTCTAAATAACAAGAAGAAATCAATGTTGAAGAGTCATCATAACAAATATGTAATCTTCGAAAAAAATACATGAATAATGCTAATTCACTTATAAATCACAGATAAATCAAACGCATTAAGGACGCCCAGATTTTAAAAAAATGATCCAAGAGAAGGACGACCGAAACCTTGAATTATGAAAAATCTAAAGCGGAGGTTAGGTTCAAATACTAGTTAAATTCAGAACATCAAATAAATAATCCTCAATCTGATTTAATTAAAACCAGAACCTCATAAGTTTCGGTATATTCCATTCTGAACTATTCATTAATTCCAAAAATCAGCAATTTTTCGTCCGATTGATACTAAAAGCACTGAGATGAGACTAAAATCATCCTTAAATTTTGACTGTATAGAGTAAGATTCGGGGGTAAGATCCCATCAAACTCAGTAGTTCTGAGGAAATCAATGCAGGCAATTAAACTGAATAAAGAGAGAAGTCAAGTCAACAACAAATGCTGATTCTCTGATTGAAAATAGAAAGAAATGATCTTATTGAATTCTTTTAAGGTTAAACAAAAACTGTACCAGCAGCTTATTATAAAGAAAACTGGCCAATAAAAAAAAAGGCCATTGGGTTGCATTTGAGTGTTTCTTCTTCAGGCAACAGTTCAGGGCAGGAAGCAAGGTATGTCCTAAAATTTCTTTGGGAACTATAGCATCCATCGAAACTATAGCAGACTTAATTTTGCCTCCAAAACTCAGTTTTTAATTTTTTTCGGTTAAACTGAGATTGCAATTTCCATCAAAGATTCCTAAATTCTTTAAAAAAGAATTCAGTACTGAATCTTCAAAACTGAATAAGAACCAGATTAAGAATATTGGAGAAGCAACCATTGTACAAATCATAATTCACATAACTTTATTGAGATATGTGTTTTTTTTAATTGTGTAATAATAATTTTTAATTACTGCCATATATTCAAGATGTTTTCTAACCATCATATATGGTATATCTTAGACGATGATACCATGTGGACATTAGAATTCTAGTGACCCAAAAATTTGCCAGTTACTTTGTATTTCTTACTTTCCGTAAGTTTTCTTCTCAATCACATTCAAATTTTTTTAATTTTCTTTAGCATATCGAAGTCGGTGGTCATTAGAATTCTTTGGCCATTCCAGGTGGGATGTCACATGCAATCATTGTGGCTTCCAATAACAATACCTTGCCTAGAGCAAGAGACAGTTCAAAAGTTATTTTTGCTGGTTTCCTTTTTGTAATGAATTGCCCCTCCACTGTTGTCAATATATTAAGTAGATATAATAAAGCGAATAAATATAAATTAAAAGATAAATGGCTATTTTAATTTCTAAATGTCAAGTGCCGTTTATTCCTTATTCTGCGCTATAATGCAAAATCCATTGAAAGAATTTGGCTGTTATCTGGCTGTTTAAGATAATCATAAAGAGTTTTTAATTTTTAAAAAATAAAACCAAACCGACTCATGTAGGGCTAAGCGTTGCAATCATTTCTATTACAGGCCCTCTAGACCAGTCGTATATGTTTTTGCCTCCAATTCTGATTCCCAAACTTCGTGCACTACATTGTATGTTAACAATAAATACAACTCGACGGATATTCTTCGAATGAAATGATCGATATCTTTTTTGTAGCATCTCATCCGAGTCTTGGGAAGGTGACACTAGATTCTCTATATTGTTTGCCGATAGAGTCAGTTTCTTAAGTGGGCACTCATCTTACTTCATTAACAGGTTTAAAATTGTGAGAATGAGAGGAGACGAAATTTTACCTCTCTTGTTGCAGAAAGTTTTAATAAAATATTGCTAATTGAGACCTAACTGATATTCAGATCATATCAATATATCGTACCAGAGGGACCTAAAACACAGTGCCACTATAACTCTATAGTGCAGCAATCTCGAAATTGCGCTCGTCAGGAGTCTTTCCATTCCTTTTTCGATCGCTTTGCCATAGCCATAGATTGGAGTTAATACGATCCTACTCGTTTACTGATTACTTATTGCTTTCTTGATACACTTGAACCCTGGCCGCTTTTTGAAAATGTTTAAAAATCATCTTGCTAGTATGACTTAAACGTCCAGAGTATGCTGGTCTCTCCGTTAACTACTTAGACTGGTTTCATACTGTCTTATAACGTTTAATTTTGTTATTTGCTGTATTCATTTCATCCTAATACTGAAAAAAAAACTTCTTACCTAAACTCATTTCCCGGAAAGATTGATTAATGTCCTGTGGTGTCACCACTTCCCAGAAAGATGATGCTGGGAGTATGTCTTTCTTAGACTAGTTTCTCTATACTCCAAGCACAAAACTATTGTAAAAACACCATGATATCAGATCCATGTAACAAGGGTTAGTTACCCAAGATTACCAGGAGTACAGAAACTAGTAAGTTTCTGTTCCAACGAAGCGCTTATTTTCGAAAGAAGAAAGACCAAATTGACTAAATGTTGCTTGAAAATCATAATGCCTTGCTTGAAATAATTATTTTTTTATTAGTTTAATGCAATCATAAAACTAATATAAAATAATCTAAATGCCTAATTGTTTTTTTTGTTCAGTTGGTAGGTTTATCCATTGTTAAAACTATTATTTATATTTATATATTATTAAGCATTTATCAAATGATAAAATAGCAAATAGAAGCATATATGATGACTAAACTTGTAATATATTAAAGACATAAACAAGATAATACACATGTAGATATATGTATAGGAATATGTTGTGATGAAATCACAAAGACAGTGATACAGGTATCATCACTAGGCAGCGCAACTACCAAGTTCTACGGTAGTAGAGTGTGTGACAACAGACGATGATATTTCCTTTGAAGTAGCAGAGACCTAACTCATTAATTAGAAAGCTACTTGCTTTAGATATATATTACTCTCTTCGTGTACTCGCTGTTGTTACATATGTATCACAACTGGCAGTTATTATTTCCACATAAAGATATATATATATATATATTATACACATAGATTTATGCAACAGTATGAGGTAAAGATAAACTTCAGCTCTTTATATATGAAATCGTTAGTACAAACTTGCCACCTGGCAAACAACTTTATATACTAATCATGAAGTAATTTGTTATATGCTGTATGCATTTCAGAACTCATTTAATATTTAGTGGCAAATATCCTAAGGTTATAAACAACTAGAGTTGTTAAATCTATTTTGAAGTGAATGATAAAATTAAATGACAAAGTATTTGGTCCAATGTTGCTTACAAATACAAGAATGGATTGGAATTGGGGTTATTTTAGTAAATTTAATATATCCCATTACTTAACATTTAATATATTCAAATAACTAAAATTTGAAAAACAAAAGTCCATAATCCCGAAAATTAAGCTTATTCTCTCTATCATGATGATTGTTCTGTCAAACATTATAAAAAAAAAAAAAAAAAAAAAAGTTCAAATGCTGTTCAAAATAAGTAACTTAAAAGTTACCCTAATTTTTCATTCGCACCTCAACCCCAACTCAGGTGGTATATAGCAAACATATGTATTTGAATATATATTTTTAATTTTAATTATTTGTTTGTAAGGGCTTTTACAACCATCTACTGTCACAGGTTACTTACTAAGAAATGCAGAAATAAATAGTTTTGTGAAAATTAGAAAGTTCAAATAGTGTATTTAGTGATGCTATTAGGGAAACGAAGGCACAGAAATCCGTTAAATTAATACAATGCGACTTGGCCAACTGTTTTGTTTGAGAGAGCATTCCTTCGGACAGCCTGCATTCTGCTTCCCAAGCTAGAACACTTGCTTCAGGAATCGCTCTCCCAATACTCTGTGCCTGTGATAGAGATTTGCATTTATTCCAGATATATGTTGTTAAGTTCTAGATGATTTGTTAAGATATAATTGTGATATTGTAAAGTATTTACATTTGCTTAGAGAATAATATATTTATTATAAAAAACAGTGGTGCTCTCTTGATTATTACTAATACTTCTATCTCAAACATAAATACAATCCCTTTTACTAAACCGCTCACCCACGACCAACTATCACAAATACACAACATCACCAATAACATTTCATTACAAACATGTTAGCAAACATCGCATCGCACAGTTAGCAAACAAAAATAATCATATTATTCAATCAAATACATCACATTCAAAATCTAAAATTAACGTTGCGTATAAAAACCAAGTTGGTGAAAAAAGACTGATAAATTAACTGCCAAAGTCCATGAAAGAGCCACAAGACAATTTTTATTGCGAATTCAGTTTCCATCGCCTTCATTCTTGACATTCGCATGCAGGATCCGGTTTCGCAATTCAATTAATCATGACCGTAATGATTAGTATAATTATTCATTTGGTAAAGAAATTGTAATAAAAAAGTTCACAATTTTGAATGTTTCATTAATGATTTTTTTATTTTATTTATTTATTTACAATTTATTTATCATGATTTCATAAAATAGAAAATTTTTAAATAAAGGAAAAAAGTTTTTCTTCTCCATTTAATGTAACAAGAAAAACTGTATTTGTAAAAAGATAATAAAAGTACGTAACAAAGATAAACGGTATTTTTTAATGGAAAAAAATTAGTTACACTAACACATATATTTCAGTGTTAAAGTATGCTTTATTGTGCTGAGCTTTTGCTAACAAAAAAAAAAGAAACTGCTTTTATAAGGGACGGAAGTTTTGATGGAATGCTAACAGTTTTGGCAAGAAGTAATTTGTCAAAATAATATTTATTACATTATAATTTATTAATTAATTCCATGAGAACGCTAAGGTAATATTTCGACTTATTAATTTGGAAATCATTTAATCAATTTACACAATTGTGAAGTTATAAAATATAAAAAAAAAAAAATCAGTATAACAAATATAAACATATATAACCTAAATTGATAACCAGGTATTTGTTTAACCTTCATCTTTCTCCACCAGTAATTAATACTAATTAATCTAATCTCGCCACGAATTATGATTTTTGTTTTTATCTTCTCTGACAGTGTCACTATCCATAACTCTGCAATGAACTGAATGCATGGAACATAATTCAAAATGCTTCTACATTAAAATAACCAAAATAAACTGAACTGATTTACATGCTATACTGTAAGGGGGCAAGTAAACTGCAAATTTTATGGATAACGCGATACAGTTTTCTTATTAACCTCAAAAACTTGTTTAAATCCCCATTATAGCCTACTATGTATTATCTATAGTGGAGATCAACTTGTAAACTTGAGCTTTAGAAGATGTAAGAGGAAGTAAGCAACTTTTACAGAAAACTTTCGTTAAAATATGGTAGGATCAACTTCTTGTTGCAACTATGCCCAACATCCTCCTTTCCCTTTTCTAAAACTACTTCAAACTTATACAATTAATTATTTTGTAGTAGGAAGGGGGTAAACCAATCCTATCACTTGTAAAGATGTATTATTTTACGCCCCATTTGTTTAAACACTTTTTTTTTATTTTTAATCAAAATTCTTTTATTTTTATTTATAATCTAAATAAAATCTTGATGGTAGTAACAGAGAAATTTTTCGTATTGATATGACGTGCAAGTAAAGATGCAATAATTGTGTGACCATCAGCCTAGCTCACGATTAAGATTCTCGCCTTTGGTGTGAACGGTCCAAGTCGAGTGTGTGTGGGGGGAGGGAAGGAAGTCCCAATAAATTTATATTAGCGATTTCTAAATTTCGCGAATCTCTGATGTCTCTTTCCAACAAGTCCCAGCCGATTATTAACCATATTAGGAGGCTTTTGTGGGATTGAAAGTGAAAGAGTACAATGGGTCCATCTATGGCTTAAATACAGTCAACCCTCTGTTTGAGGGATTTATGCGAGGATAAGAATATGAACACAAGAATTGCTGATTATATCTACTAGCAATATCGTATACCTATGTACATTATTTTGGAAACGGCTTGTTAAGATTACTTTTTTTTCCTCAAATTAATCATTAACTTATGTAAAAATAGTATAATAAATAAAAATAGAATTGAAAAATATAATTATTGATTACATTTAATTACAAGGCTTATAACAACTGTATTTGTCTGTTGTTTTTTACTTTCAAAACCTGCTTCAGCTCTGCCAACATCCCTAACAAGATCAAAATTTAAAGAAACTGAAATGGATATTATTTCGTAAAGATAGGACTTATTTTCCTTGCTTACAGGTTGTTGCCTTTTCCTTATTGACTTTATCATGTATTCGCCCATAAATTGTAGGAATTTAATGTTTTTATATGTGTTGGCATAAGTCCAAATTTTGTTATCGAAGAGCTAGTTATTAACCAGCTGTTAGCAAGATGTCCAAAGGTACAAAGAATAAAAGCTTGGCATTTTAGAAAAATACAGAGAATAAAATCTGAAAATATTTTGGAATTGGTTCAAAACTATGTGAATGGAGAACATTTTTGGTCTATGGAGGCCCACAGGAAGTAGAACGCAGGAGTTAATAAAAATTAATTTCTTAGTGGTAATTTTCATATCTTTCAAATAACCTGTTGAATAAAAATAAATTATACAAAAATTATTATAACTTAAAAAAAAATACCTATGACGCAACAGCTCATGAAGGTCCAAAGGTGGCCAGACGGCGTTTTTTATTGAAAGGAACATTTGGTAAGCACGCCGCAGTTCTTTCGGCCTTCGCTACCTAGGTGTGCTACCATCTGTAGCTTCCTACTTTTTCACACGACGCAACACCAACCTTGTCCTCACGGGAATGGAACCCTGAATTCTCGCACCAAAGGCCAAAGGTCATTAGACCAACGCGTGAGGATCTTGTAACTTTAAAAAGTAAAATACAATTAGGGAACAAACATAATCTAGGGAATAGAATAGAATAGAAGCGGGGGGGGGAGCCTCATTCCACTGCGACCTACAAATCGAGGTCTATTGTGGATCCCCTTAAGTTACAGAACAGCCCCCAGCCTTGCCCTCCTAATCAATCCTAGCAAAGCTGAGAGCGGCTCCGTCATGAAGCTTCCAGCTTCGGGATTGCCCGTCCCCAATTGAAGAAACCTAATCCTCGCCAGGCCGGCGCACTCAAAAAGGATGTGCGCCGGGGTCTCCTCCTCTACCTTGCAGAATCGGCATACCGCACTATCCGCAGGTTTAGGTGGTGCATTGTCTGTTCAGCCTACAATGCCCTGTTAGTAGACCCACAATTAACCTTATATCCCTTCGGGTCTGGCTCAGTAGGTCTCAGGTAAATTTAGGCAAATGTCTTTTGATGAAGAGCTTTGCCTGCCTCTGTCCTGGTGTTCCCTCCCACCAACGCAGACGCTGTTCTTCTACCCAACTCCTGATAGAAGTTTGAATAAGGCTCCTGGGTTCGGGGCCTATAAAGGTATCCTGCAATCCCTTTCTCGCTAGGGCATCCGCCCTCTCATTGCCCAGGAACCCCGCATGTCCCGGCACCCAGGCGAGTGTCAGTTTGTTCCGAGTACCCACCTCGGTGAGGGCAAGTAGGCAGTCCCACACCAGTCTTGAGACCACTTGGTGTGAGGAAAGTGCCTTCAGGGCTGCCTGACTGTCGGAGTATATGGCCACTCTTCTACCCACTATCCTTTGCCTTATAATCTCCCTAGCGCAGAGTTGCAACGCCACGACTTCAGCCTGAAAGACCGTGGCGTACTTCCCTAGGCTGGCCTTAATTTTAACTTTAGGCCTGCCCCCGTAGACCCCAGCTCCGACCCCAGTCGGAGTTTTGGATCCATCTGTATACCAGATCGAGTTACCGAACAGGGGTGGGTCACAGCCCCATTCACCTCTGCTCGGTATGACAATATGGAAGTTCCTTTCGAAGAAATACCTAGGAACCATCCTATCCGTTGGCATCCCAAGAAGATGATCCGCCTTGATTTCCTCGATCAACCTCTGGTTATTACGATCATGCCTAGAGGTGATGGGAGGCGGCCCCTGCAGGAGCCTATGTATTCCCATTCTGGCTTCGCCTAGAACGAGAATGTGTAATGGTGGCAGATTGAGGAGGACTTCCAACGCCGCAGTCGGGGTGGTCTTCATGGCCCCCGTGGAACCCAGGCATGCTCGCCTTTGGATCCCACCAAGCCTTTCCACCGCCCCCTTCTGCAGCGTTTTGGTCCACCAAACTACCGACCCATATGTAACCATGGGTCTGATGATCCTGGTATAGATCCATAGTGACAAACTTGGGCGCAAGCCCCAGTTTCTCCCACAAAGCCGTCTGCACCTATTAAATGACGCATCGGCCCTGTGAGAAATTTTGTCAATGTGTTGATTCCAAGTGAGTCTTCGGTCGAAAGTAACACCAAGGTACTTAACCTGCGTCGCAAATGGAATCGGGGAGTGCCCAAGTAATGGTGGCCTAAGGCCTTCCAACTTATGGCGCAATGTGAAAGGAACTATTACGGCTTTATGGGGGTTTATGGACAAGTCCTCCTCCCTACACCAGTTCCTAACCAGGTTTAGAGCTGCTTGCACCCGCTCTGCAATCGTAGTAGGGTATTTGCCTCTTACCACGATCGCCAAATCATCTGCGTAGCCTAGACAGTCAAAGCCATCCGCAGATAGTTGGTGGAGGAGGTCATCAACGACCAAAGTCCACATCAGAGGGGACAAAACCCCTCCCTGTGGACACCCCCTCCCTACTTTTACCCTAAGGGTGGTCTGGCCTATTGTCGAAATGTTAATTCGATTACTTAGGCCAGACTCCATCCAGCCGCATAACACTGCTGGTACTCCTCTTTTATGGAGAGAGTTGATGACCGAGGTGCGCGAGACATTATTGAATGCGCCCTCAATGTCCAAAAAGGTGGCTACCGCAATTTCCTTATCCTCCAAGGATTTTGATAGCAGCCTGTTAAGATCATCCAGTGCGGCCTCAGCCGACCTACCTGGTTGATAAGCGTATTGGCGGGCACTTAGGCGGTTTACACACAAGACCTCATCCCTAATATATCTGTCCACCAACCTTTCCAGAGGTGCTTTGCTTAGGAAAGAGGAAAGGCTAATCGGTCTAAACGAGCCTGGCGTAAGGTCAGACACTCTTCACACCTTGGGGAAGTAGAGCACCTTGACCTCACGCCACGGTACCGGCGTATATCTTCGGGCTAAAAGAATATCTAGTCCTTTTTGTAAAAGGACCGGGTAAATTCCATCCGTCCCAGGAGATTTGAAAGGTAGGGATTTGTTGATGGCCCACCTGACCTTGCTTGGCCTTGAACATAATCTAGGGAAGTCAATGATCTTTTCAAAACAGAAAAAGATCAGTTTTGTAAACAGTACAAGAATGTTTCATATTGTAAAATTCCCGAGGTTCTAATTGGAACAAAGTTGGTATGCTTATAAATATTTATTGCCTTCATTCACTGTACGCTACAATGAATCATACATCGAAATGGCATTCACAGTAAACCTCATGTCATCAGCTCTCTGTAACAGCAGAGATGCCTCTATATTATTAATTAAACGCTTTGACTTGTTGCGAGAGGTACATCCAACTTGGACACTAGAGATGCGCCAAATTTGGTGATTGTTTGCGCCCGGAGCCTTCTCACTTCAATGCCGGCATCCGGCCAGTGTTTTCTCAATACATTCCTGGACAGTGAGCTGTAGAGGCCCATAAGAATGAAAATATCTATAGGTACCACTGGGCTCGAATCCGGCACTTCTGCGATAGATCCAGCGCGCTACCACTGAGCTAATCCTTTCTCTGTAAACAGTTACAAACAAATAAACAATTGCGTAAAAAGAGATATTTTCCTGAGCAATATGTGTTGATTCGTAAATTATCATTTAAGAAGTTTGACTAGATTAGGATAAGCGCGTACTGGTTGTAAAATATTTTGAATATCATTAATGCATGTCCTTTTTTTAAAAAAGAGAGTATTGTACTCGATTCGAATCTGTTAAAGAAGCATAAATTATAAATAAACAATAATTCCTAAGGAAATAAATCTTGATAGGAGGTACTAAATTCTATCACTGAGATTGATGATAACAATCTCAGTAAAATTCTCAAACCTGTTCAACCAATAAATAAACCTGGTCTCTTCTCGTACAAGGTATGTGAAACACTTTGATCTTCAATAGGAGGGTAAGAGCGCTCCCTACATTTAGCACTCTCTCTTACTCGCTCTCTCCTATCACGACCAAATCGAATCTCTACAGCTTAGGTGGCAATGTGCTGGAAAGGGAAACTTGTAACACCCGTGCTAATAAACAGGTTCTAAACGGAAATTCACAATTGACAAAGTCGGTAAAGAAGGGAAGGAGGGTCGAAATCGGAGGTTTGCTGTGTAACTAGGTAAGGGGTAATAGAAAAATCAGGTAGGGGTTGCTATGGAGACAAGTTGATGAAAGGGAAGCCGTGCTGGTTGTGGCAGAAAAGCGGGGATAATTGGCGGGTTTTGTAACCCACGCTCCCGTCCAAAGTCCTGCTTTAATCATTTTCAGAAACGTGACGTCATCTCAATATTTTATATATGTATATATACACGCTTTGCCTTAGTATCAACAATATCAATGTCTTTTGATAAACTACTAAAACTAAAAGGCGAATGAAAACGTGCTTTTGCACAAATGTTGCTTGATATCCTTAGCATAGCAATCTCTTATTAATAAATAATTTATTTTTTTTAATTTATTTTTTTAGAAAACACAATAAAATTTTAAATTACTTAAAAAAAAAAAAAATCTTATGTGAAACACACAACTTTCTCTACTGCACTGACAAATTTTCTTCTGACAGGGAAATTAGTTCTAACATTTTGTTCATCTCAACATCATCTACATTGTGATGCTGGGGGAGGGGGAACGCACATTTCACGTGTGATTCTTTGGAACAGAGAAATGACCACCAGACAGGGCTGCTATCAATCACCAAACAAAATTAACAAATGACAGTTTAGAGTTACGCATAGCATCACATTGCAGAGATCCCAATACTTCTTAAAAAAAATCAATTTTTTAATTTAAAAATACTTAAAATAAAATTGATAGATTTATAAATGTACAGTTTAACAATCCAAATTTAACGAAACTTGTTAGAAGTCATTTACAAGAAACTCCCAAAAAACTGAGAAAAAAAATTGATGTTTGATATTTGCAGATAATCGAGTTTCGTCAAAATTGGGAATTCCAGCAATTTATTTAGAATCTACCATTATCACAATTAAAATAAGAAAAATGTTTCAAACGAAAGTTATAGGATCGTAGTTGGTGACCTCTTTAAAAAAAATTGCAAAAATAGACATCCTGTATTATAGCATTTCTGTTTAATAGTTTCTCCTCAATCTTGAAAAAAAAAAAACCCTATGGCGCAAGAGCTCATGAAGGGCTAAGACCTGCCAGACGGCGATTTAAATGCTTACCACACGCCTCAGTATCCACGCCGTTTAGTTCCGGCCTTCCTACCTAGGGGGCCTCTAACTGTAGCTTCCCACTTTTTAACACGACGCTGGGTCAACACGGACTTTGCCCTCACGGGAATCGAACCCTGAATTCTCTACACGAAAGGCGAGTGCGGTAGCCACTAGACCAACGCCTGAGGACTTCGTCAATCTTAGTATCTTCCAAATATATTTAAATTTCCTTTATTTCATCTAAATCAGTGATTCCCACAGTGGGCGCTAAAACGATTCTGGGGGGCGATGAAAGGAGTTACATAAAAAAAAAGAAAATACATTTGGGACTTGGAATTTTTAAACAAGCGATAGATTAGTGGATAAAAATTCTTAAAATTAAGTTTTAAATGTTTAGGAAAGTTAACATCCTAAAAACATCAGGACTATGGGCACTAAATTAAAAAGAGAGTCTCTTATATATATTACAGTAAATATAATTTATGACAAACTATGGGTTAAGTGAATAACAAGATATGTTTTTATAAATAATCAGTAATCTTTAATATGCAATTTGGTCTAATATTGCTCCATCCCTTAATGGAATGATCATTAGCCAGCATATATTACTTTTTACAATCCTTGATTTTGTAATCAAGTATATTTCCATACTTATATTGGAGCCGCTATAGTCCTAAAGTTAAAAGGCACATTATCAATAAGAGAGAAATGAATTTACGCCAGAAATAAATGTTTTGAGGACCCCCTATGTACAAAAAGAATGTTTTTTCTCATTGGTCTATGTGTGAAAGTTAGAGCAATGGCCGGTTTGGATATAGAATAAATTTTCTTTGTACAAATTTTTTGTTTTCTTTAAAACAGTTTCAACGAATGGAAAAATTCATTTTAGGGCTAAAAAGTTCTATGGAAAATTATCTTGAGACTTCTTCATAATTCTCCTTCAGTAAAATGAACATTTTGGATCATCTATCCAAAATTTCACACTAGATTTTTTTTTATTGGTTTGCGATGACATACTGTTTTATTTCTTTTCTAATTCAAATATACGCCAGAACACCCTTCGAGCAAATCCGTCGGGCAGATTTGCTGAAAATCGACTGAGCACCAAGTCTCAAAAACTTAATAGGCTATTTAGAAGTTCTCGATAAGAGGTTAAAGAGTCATACTTGTAAGAATTAACTGTGAGATGATATTCAAAAATTAGTTCACTTACTTACTGCATCTTAGATTTTTTTTATTATTAATTCATTGCTCCCTAGACTTCTCAGTACATTGTTGGCCTCCGGACAGTGTTCTCTTCCTACAGACAATCCATCACCGACCAATGAACTAAAAAAATCTTCCTAGGAGAAAGGGGAATAAGAAAGGGGCAGCACTGCTGGAACTCAAGCCCTCAGCGTGAGACTCCAAAGAGTTACCACATGGCTTATCCCTTCCCATTTTAACATTAAATTAATCTTAACTAATTATTTAAAACAATCTTAAATACAAGAATTATTACAGATGTTTTTCCCAACATATGAAATATCGCTAAAGAAAAAACCAACCGAATATTAATTTTGCATCTGTCTAAAGAAGTTTCACAAAATGGGACAAATAAATAGATATGAATAATAATGGATAAGTAAATGAAATTATTTTATTTACATTTCTGTTCGCAAACAAGAAATTTTAGTTTTATGAAGAAATTCTATGTGAAGCAAATTTAAAGATAAATTTCTTCTTAATTTTACTGTTGCTTCATTTCTCTCTGAGCTGAATGTTTGAGTTGCGCATTACATTTCTTTAGCTAATATAAGATAGAAAGAAAGGTACTTAGATTCCTTTTTGACACAAAGAACCAACAAAAAAACTTGAAAATCATGTACATATCATAAAATGTGAAAACATCACAAGAGAACTAACATTACATGTGTTATTACTTTAGTGAAGTATTCTTCTCATTTTTTTTTTTCTTCTTCTTTGCCTTTGTGCTCACAAAGGATCAAACATAAGGAGGCTACTTATGGCTGTGTGCTAGCTATGTCATTAACAGTATGAACACTCTACCATCTAAAGAAAAGTTCTCCACAACGCCCATAGCTTTGCTAAGATCTTACATATAATCTTTACTAACAATGGGAACTTACTAGTGGTTCCCTCTTGACTTAGTATACCTATCAGTCTCTCCAATACACAAACTCCGTTTCTCATTACTTTCTCCGCCATTCTGCGCTCTGCTCTAACCGTCATATCTTTATTTTTCAATCAAATCAAAGTGAAGTTGGAAGCAGTAGAACATTAGAACCTGACAAATTCCAAAGCTTTCCTTTCGTTCTTATACGATAGAGACTACGATTTTGCCGTCACAGTTGCAAAAACTATTAAGAACTACTCAAAATGCAAAAAAGAAATTTACAATGAACACGTCAAAGAAAGATTAATTATTGAGAGAGTTTGCAATGAATTTGAGAACAAAATGAAATTTCCATTGTTAAGAACAAACTTTAGGCATAACAGCTGGCCTATAATTTGCCTATTTTTATCGGAGATATTTTCCTGTTCTGCGGAACCAACCACAACATGCCTATTTTTAATCGTCCAACTCTCTTTTTTTAGCTATAATACCATTTAAAATTGTACCCAAATTTTACATCATAAAGATACACACTTTTGAAAAACTAAAAAAAAAATTTTTTTTTTTTTTTTAAAGTAATAAATGATGTTGCTTAAAGTTGGTATAATACAATATAATTAACTTTTAGAAAAACTGAGATCATTTGCGTTGTTCCATACAATTTTTAGATTTTTTTATGAATGTCGTTTCAAATCTGTAAAAACTTGCACATCAACAAACGAATCCTATTTTAAACATTTAAAATATTTTCTTTTTTTAACAAATAACATAATGTAAGTTCCAAAAACATTATTTCTCACTGTTGCATATTGCATTATCTCGTTAAGCTTTATACAAAAAATATAACTTTAATGATATCTTTTTATTTCCAGCTTGGACAGAAGATCTTGGAGAAGAGCATACCAGCATTGTACTGCCACATTATGAACTGTATGATTATGAAGAAACTGGCAACTGGTAATTAAAACTATTAACTCTTAATTTCTATCCTTTATTAATTTTAGATATATACAACTTTTTATGTATTAATGATTCACCTTGTCAAATTTCTGTATCTTAAAAAAAATAATGAAACTTCATCAAAATTCATTTTTACTAAAATCTTTCAAGCAATAAAATATTTTGTACGCAGACTGGGCCAGATTACTAATTTATACACAGGTTATATTGCATCATATACAAGTGGCAATTAAATATGCCAATTAAACTTACATGGGCATCTCTTATTCGAAACAGGAATTAATTGCATTGTATTGATTTTAATTTTGTTTCCGATATACAATCGCGAATGAATCATATACCAGAATTATATAATGATTTACAATTTGTACGAGAAATGAAAAAATAGATATATACGTACCAATTGAGTCATCTGAAATTTCGTTTGGGAAATTGGATTTGCAGCAGATATATATGATTCAAACAAGACAAATAAAATCATTATACTAAATATGTTACGCGTTTAAATCTTACTGTAAACATAATTTACATTTGCCAAAGATCATGAATGGAAAAATATTGGCAGTTTTATCCCGACAATTTTTATAGTAGCAGGAACTTCATGTTCCTAGAATGCGCCAAAAGGAACAATGAGTGATAGATGAATAAAACTAAAATGGTGATTCTTTCACTTCAAAATACAGAACAAATAAATTAGGAAGTTCACTATTAGTGTGATTTCTATAACTTGGACTCTGAATAAAAAACCACAAGTTCGTAGGACGATTTCTTATTCCAACTATAGTCGACTTAGATTAGACAATCCGTTCATTGTTAATCATAAATCTATTACAATTAATTACGCAGTTGCAAAAATTAAGCAAGTTGAAGTCTTTCAACATCTTTGCTATTTTTTTTTTTTCAATTATCTCCTTAAGCGTTTTATTTGAATATTATCATTTAATATTTTATTTATTTTGTGCTGCTTTAATACTTGAAAAATTACCGACAAAAAAATGAGATGAGGGTACTGAAATTTAATTAATTGTAGGTAAATTACTGTATTTCTACTGTACTATACAGTGATTTGATCCTTATACCACCTTTTTATTATATAAAATATTTTAAAAAATCACGTAACATGTAGTGAGTACAATGCACTTAAAGATTCCATGTGACAGACACCATCTAAATTTTTACTTTCTCTTATTTTAATATAGCAACTGCCCTGTTAAAAAAACAAGTTTATCTTTATTACAGACTTATTAGACATTGTATTTACCTCCAATTTTAAATCATTGATAAGATTTACTAAATACTAAACTTCGATGTCTCCATAGTTTTATTCATTAAAAATAATAATAATATATGTATATTTAAAACTTACACCAACATGAAACATGGAACATCGAATATATCTGAAATTAACTTTTTTTTCATTATAGAAGCAAAATAGTTCAAACATGTCAATAGGGATTATTGGCTCTATTAATGTAACAAACACTTAGTAATATAAAATGTTAGAATTAATTAAAATTAAGTTTTCCTCTGAATTCAATCACGATAAAAATATCATTGATACCTAAGATACAATTTCTCCTTCATTAGCTTTCATATATTATAAGTTCAATATAACATCTATTATAAAATTTTTACACTCATCTTTCATCTCTTTAAAAATTAACCAAATAATCATAGATTAATATAACTCTTGTCCGCTATTCTAATGTTGTTGGTGCAGATACATATCAACATAAATCTCCAGCCCTTTGTACAATAGATTATTAGCACTGTTTTCTTTAAAATAAACGTTTCTATGGTATATTCAAAAAATCTAAATCATAAAAAATATACTTTCCAGTTTGAAGATCAGACCAAAAAGATGTATGAATTTGCTAAATTGTGGAAAATCATATATTCCTTTAAATCAATTCTTAACATTCTGGAGCAGTAGTTAAAGTCAAAATGCACTAGTTAATGGGATATACAATATCCCAAAAGCAAGAACACAAAGAAATTTAAGTACAGAGCTGAAGATCAGCCAGTATATAATCTTATTATAAAATGAGCAATACTTCACCAAATGTGATGGTATAAAGATACATACCACAACAACACTTGAAAATCCATTTGCTCCACTCGCACCCAGTTGATCAAATATCTCAAAAAGTGTTTACAATGAATATCACCTGGTTTAATGAAGTATTATTTTCTTTGAAATAATTGTGGTTTAGTCCTTTTAAGTGTTAAGCATTGCTGCTGAATCCTAAACTAGGAATAAGAGAAAGTACAACCTGGTTAGGCAATTCTTTCATAAAGCAATAATCTGCTTTATCTCTCGAGTTAAATTCCAATATCTTTTAATTTTGGATGAATAGAACAAAGGAAAATCTGTAGCGGAATAATGCTCTGTAAGCTCTCCTCGTTTTAACTCATAAAAAAAAAAACCTAACAAAAACAGATAACTAACAAAATCAATTAATTTTTCTAATGTAGAAGTCCAATTATATACCGAAAGAACAACAGCTTTGTTAGACACATTCACATCGTAACATGAAATTTTACCAACATATTAAAGAAATTGCATATTACATTGCCCTTGAAATAAATCTGTCAAAACTTTTTCACAAAAATTAAATAAATCTCGATATAACTCTACCATATGTTCAAATCATCATTCCAATTTAACTTAGGTTATATTATGTAATTTCCAATCAGCGGGGCTGGAAATAATAAAATTGTCGAAAATCTCCAACTGGGGAAAACTTACATTAACGCCCCAACTAGACGAGTTAATTAGTTTTTCCAATTTATCAAAAACAAAAGTTCAGCCATATCAGTAGGAACATAAGGTTTATTAGTTACATCCACATTGTAACATGAGATGTTAAGTATGATCATATTTTCCCAATATAATAAAATAACTACATATTCCATTGTCCTTGAAGGAAATCAGACAGAATTTGTTAGTCATAAAAATTTAATGGAATTTGATATAACTTATCATATGCATTTGCATCACCATTCCAGTATTATTTAGTGCACATATTATATTACAATATTGTGTAATTTCCCATTAACTTGGTTAGAAATAATAAAATTGTTGGAAATCTCAAACTGGAAAAACTAACATTAATAACCCAGACAAAATTTTTCATATTTCTTAAATACTGACGCACCACATTTAAATAATTTAAATGTTTACTATCTCAAGCAAACCACCCAATTGGTTTGCGCATCAACAGGAGAAGCTTCAAACTCAGTTTGACCAACACAAAAACTATCTAATCCAAAAAATAATATTGAAACAAGGAAAAAAAAAATCTTCCGCTGAATTATTACTTAAACTAAAAAATTAGCAATAATGTTATTCATGCAAATTTATCATTTTTTAATGGTAAGTATTGTTTGTTTGGTCATTTTGTATACTGAATTAACCATCTCAAGTCAGCAACGGTTTAAATTACTTAAATTGCTTTAACAAACATTTGCAAGAATCTATTTATTATTTTGTTTTCAAATATTAATTATTCCCTATTTGCTAGTAATAATAATATAATATAGTTCCATTGTGATTAGATACTTTGTTGTCTACTATCTTGGAATTATAGATAGTAATAATGAAAAGGTTATTGTTTCATAGTATGAAACAAACAAAAAATATGAATTTGTTACCTTTCAGGCAGGTTTTTCTAACAAAATAATGTGCTCAGGTTATGTAATATTTTTAAAAAATTATTTTATCGTTTTTTACTTTCTCTTTTTTAATAAATGGCTTTATCTAATGTTTTAAACAACAGAAAAAAATAACATGAAGTAACAGAAAAAAATTTCCATGAAAAAACTAATTACTATTTGCAAATTCTGTATGTAAATGATTTTCAAATATAATTCAGGCGCTTATGGGGATTTATAACAGTTTTACTTACTAATGAAAAGGTGCGGCGTGTTAATTTTTGTTTTTATTCCTAAGAAGCTCTTTCCTAATTATTTATACAACAGCTTAAAAATGAAACGCTTACATAGTACGCTAAGGAACTTATTTTGTTATTTCAAACCATAAAGCATCAATCACCAACCATGTTATATTTCTAACTATATTATTATATTTTAGTGTCAAAGTTGTAAGGTATATTTAGTCACAACAGAATTACTTGTATTATCTAGCGACCATTTTATAACTGAGTATCCCACCTCCCACGAACATTTCACATAATCAATGTTACATTTCTAACATCAATATATAAAATTATACAATGTATAAAACATTTTTTTTTAACAAGCTTAATTGTGAAACTGCAGTCTAACAAAAGAACATAAATTTAAATAATTATTATAAGTATTAAAAGCAATTAGACTTAACATTAATCTTTAGAATGTTTGGACATAACCCTTCTGTCAGATCTTGTAACATAATTATTTAAACTATTTAAAAATTCGTTTTCTGCTTCGGCGGAGGAGGGGGTAATTGATTTATTGGTGGATTCATTTATACTATTTCTGATTTGTTTAGTGTAGCCTCATCGTAGATGATGAATGTTTTGTTGCTTTTAATGGTTATATGTGAATAAAGTTTCTCCTATGTATATTCATTATCATCTTCATATTTGATATGGTATGATAACGGTAGGAATGACAATCTGTGACCTTCCTGGTGCCCAGTTCTTATTTGTTAATTCTTTAAACCTGTTGTCCCACTTTATGTTACGGTGGTTCTCATATTGGGGAAATGTTATTGTCTTGGCTTTTTTTTTAGATTTTGTTGTAATGTCAATTTTGGTCATAATGTTTTAGTTGTTACTGGTATATTCGTATTCATTTTGCAGTAAATATAATTTGTGCAAATGGGATATGTACATTTCTTTGGTACATTAATGCCAAATAGGGATCTTCCACATTTTTCAACAATATTTTCAACTGTTTTTACTGCTGATTCTGCCATTCCGGATAGTGTGGACTTGAGGTGAGGTTTCACTCTTTGGTAAATTTATTAAATTGTGATGAGGTAAAACTAGTAGCACCATCTCAAATTGAATGTTCGGTCCTCCGTGACGAAAAAATTTGCTTTTTATTTTATAAATATCATTTCCTGATTATGCATTATTAGGTAATTTTTCCACTTCTTTATAATTAAATTCGAAGATATCTGCGCCAAGCTTTATCCAAGGTAATTAGACACATCGTGCGGCATGGGTAGATATGGCGCGAATTGCAACGTTCACAATTTTGCCACACTTCACATGCTTGTACGTATTTCTCTATATCTTTATTTTTTTCCCGGCCAGTACAATAAATTTCGTGATCTGAGTTTATTTCTAATGATTCCCGGATGACCAATTTAATTTTTTTAACATGATTGGCCTTAAGGTTTCTGTTACGATAATTGAATTATTTGATTGGTAATTCAAGTTGACTCCTAATTTGGTATATATCTTTCTTTTATTCTACACACTATTTATTTTACTTACTGCATCGCTTACTTAAAATTAGCTACCACCAAGTTATATTTCAAACTATAATATATATTTTAATGTGAATTGTAAGGTATTTAAATGATACATATATGGTCACAAAATAATTACTTTTATTCTATGGCCTCCATATTACAACTGATTGTCCTACGTACATTTCACTATGATACATAATCAGTATATAAATGTCTTACATTGATATATAAATTATATATATATAAAACAGAAATAAAACCAAGACGTGCAACAACTGCCATTTAAATGACCATGCCCAAAGCAGGTTAAGTTAAGGGTTAATAATAATCATAACCTATATGTTTGATTTAATATTAACTGCATAGAGGGGACTGGCTACAAAGGCAAGTAATGCGACCTAGAAGATTTGTTGTCTTTCTTACTTTACTGTGTTTTTATATGGAATACGGACAACCTCTTCAGTGTATCCATGTGAGTAGTGCATTTGTGAGCTAGAGATTCTACGCTAAACGTACATCAATTACCTCTACAGGCTTATATGTGTTGGACTATGTGTATTAAGTATTAGTCATATGTTCGGCTAGGAAACCAATATCTCACAGCGGAGACTGTATTTGCTCGCGGAGCATTACAGGAGATTTTGACAAGTGATCGGCTTGGGATGGTGCCTACAAATTTTGAGGGGGAAACTCCAATCACCATCTGATGGATCGATGCTCAGAGAAGTTTTAGACTACACGGTATAGGCACCAATAGCTAGATCTTCTTAAGGTCTTAGCGCATCATATCTACTAAAATATGTGGTTCCTTTTGGATGATTTGGTACTTCTCTATAGGCGAGTAATATAATAGGTTAAGATACCCTCCAAGATGCTTTAATTTATTTAATTTTAATCATGAGTCCTGTAAATATAATAAATACATTTCAGCATGTAAATATGAAAACAAAAAGTATATGTTATACACAATTTTTTTCTAAATAATTATTTCACTAGTTCTTCAGGGTTCTGAGCACTTCAGGAATCTTAGTGTACCTATGGGTATTCTACCTAACTATAGGAACTGTACTTAGACTAACACTCCCACAATATAAATGGGGCCTGGAAAAGATAATTATATCTTTCCAAGTGTGTAACTACTTAGGTTTAGCGCATCCACAAGAAAATTCTCATATCTCCACATTGTGAACTTCACATTCTATTAGAAACACTGACACTCAAAGGAGACCCTGTAGAGGTTTTAGGCTAAGTAGATTTGGCTTTATATCCACACCCTTTTAACACTCCAAAACCCTCCATCACACACATAATATATAACTATCTAATTAGTAAAAATCATAGTTACGGTTTGTTTGTTTTTTTTTGTTTCAGGACTGACGACGTGACGGATTCACCAAACAATGCTACTGGTAAGTCTGTACAATGTATAATATTGTAATAATTTCTTTATTTTAGAAAAATCAAAGAGAAGACAAATTTTTATCGCTGGGGTGAAACACTCAAACTACTTCTTTTTGTGTAATTCTTATGTAGATATTAAATGTGAATATGGCGGTAGACATGGTGTAATCCTCATTGTCTAATCACTGACTTTGTATTCCATTTTACCATCACTGCAACTGATAAAATGGTTTCGGTCTAAATCTATCAACCGGAAGTTCGACTTTACTGAATGTTGTTTTCCAATTTTTCGCGATTTCCTCATAAACAGATCCAACGATTTTCTCTAAACTTCATATACTATCTAACGGCATAAATACCTATATAAGTTAAAGTTCTACTTTTTCAGACGGGTAGTACATCCAACTACCGGTCAGGTGACGTGGATGGAGGCGGATAGCTAACGTACTTTACTATTAATACTCGAATTAAAAATCCAAGGTCAAGACCCGGAATCAAAACCAGCTTTGCGGTCCACGCCTCTAACCATTCAACTATCGTGGCATTCACACCTAACACTTTAATTTTTCAGGAAAATTGGTATTTTGTGTATTCTGGAGGAACAGTCATTTTGAACTTCCCTTTAAAGTAGCGCTTTAATATAATGTATGTTTCTTACACGTAGCCCGCAAGGGGTATCTGTTGCATGCAGTTACTTGGGAAACAGCGACCCCACGGGTTACCACATCTCAGTATACACCATACACTTAAACTACATACACTCTACCCTTCTTTACAGACAAGGACAAATGCAGTACACAAACTAGGGTCCTCGCCCTTAGTTAATTGGCGCAAGCCAAGGGAGAAGGAAGGGATTAGCTCAGTGATAGCGCGCGCGGAGGTCCCGGGTTCGAATCCAGCATGGTGCCCTTAGATTTTCTTTTCCTAGGAGCCTCTATATCTCACGTCCGGTAATGGGTAATGTTGTTTGTAGCTAGAGAACACTGCTCGGAGCGGGTAGTGACTGAGAAGATTGCGGGGGGCACAATAGATCTTTCAGGTCGCAGTGCAAATAATCGCCTATAACATCTAAAAAATCTATCCCGTACATAATATGAATACACATTAAACGTATACCAAACTTCCAACTTTGAAGAAAATCGGTTGACCGTAAATGCGATTTTACAGTGCTACAACGAATCTCTTCAAGCTTGGAATGCTATTACTTACTAAGATGTACAATTTTATAGATATATTTCGTTTAAAGTGTTTAAAAAAGTATGATTAATTGGTGGCTACAGATTTTATTTATGCTGTTTATTTATGAAAGACTAGCACAGTCTGATTGCCGTTTTAACATTCCTTTTAACTGGAATGAATATTTAAAATCTACTTTGGCTGAAATTGGTTATCAACATCTTTTGAATGAAAGTTTTGATTGTATTAAAAGTAAATAAAATAAACTTTATCAATGCTTATAGAAATAATTTATTTAGCCAAGCTTTGGAGTTTATTTTTAATTCTATTTTTAATGTTAATTTTAGATATATATATCCTTTTTAGCTTCTTCTGCTGAACAGTATCTAAAGTTCAATTTTTTTTTTTTTAAATCAGAATTATTTCTCAATTCGTCTGTTTAAGGATAAAAGGCAATTTGGAATCCTACTTTTGGTCGGGATTAATTACAATTTATGTAACAGTAGTAACAGAAACAGTTACAGAAATAGATATTTAATTAAGTACATTAATGAGTGAGAAGTTCAACATTTCTTATATGAAGATTTATTATTGATTAATTATAAAAATTGGATAATATATATTATATTATTATTATATATACTACAAAATTAAGAAATATTTTAAATTAATCTCCTTTGTATGTTATGTATAATTAATTATAAATGTTGACTTTTTTTCTTTTGATAATTTATTTGTTTATTAATGTATATAATCCCAACAGTGTAAGAATTCCATCTCCTAGCTACAGGACCATTATGTAAACCTAAAAGCAAAAGTAAATAAATAAATAAAAATACTTTTAATATGAAACATTTTTCTGGTAAAATTTAGTTTAGCGGTTTCTGAGGAATTTGTGGCGTTCAATTTCAAATGTTTTTTAAGTTTCGATGGTGTTATTGGCCCTCCCTTCTGGACTTCATTGTAATTACTCCTTGGCTGCATATATCTATATATATATATAATCTACATTTCTCTATTTTTGTTTGGGTTAAGTAAAAGTAACCAAATTTAAAGAAAACTTGTTAATTTTATAATCTATTACCTGACACGAGGGGAGCCACTGTTGATCTTTTAGGTCTAATGGGAAATTGTTCTGTGGACAATTCCATATCTATAAATCTCTTTCTTGTATGATATTTATTTCAATAATTAATCTTTTTCTGACGATTGTTATTTACTTGTTATTTTTATTGACGATTGTTTCTACTTAAGTGATATTCAGTTATTTAAATATTACACTTAGCAATATTATATTAATTATATATGGAGTGATTAACGTTGTTTTGTTGTTTTTTTTTTTTTAAGAAACTTTCCACTAGGTGGGGTGTTTGTTTCAGATATGTAGAAAAATAACGTTGCAGTGGTGATGGCACAAAGCCAGAAGTGTTTTTCCTAAGATAACATATTCTAACAAGGGGTCATATGTTGTCAGAATAGGGTAACACACTTTCATAAACTTCACAGAAAAACACCACGTGACTATCGTACGAATTAAAAAAAATTGTTGCTAAATACTAAGAAATCAGGAATTTACGTTTGAATATTAATTTTGGACTATTTAAAAGAAAAAAAAGATAATCCATGAATGTTATAAGTAATTGGCTTTGGTACAGCTGTGATTATTAGAGGATTAACAAACAACAAGGACTGACTGATTGCTTATTCTCTTTCAAAAGTTATTCAATTAAAAATTTTAAGTAGGAAGAATTTTAAAAGAATTCTAGATACACTAATCTTCTTGTTTTTCAATCCTTAATTAGCGCACAAAAAAATGAAATAAAATTAAACGCTTTACAAATAAATTGTTTTACAAAAAAAATATTTATTTACAAATTAAATTATGGACTAGCTCCACTTAGAGCTTTACAATGATTGAAAATTAAGAGGTTGATTTAGTCAAGGTTTCTATCTTCTAAAAGATGTTGGTTCGCCTAAATGATGGTGTGTGAAGAGTTAGAAAGAAGTTGTCTCTTAGTTTAGTCATAAGTGTGTGAAATATCTGAAATGTCGAGTTCTTTATGTATAAGAGTCTGTAATCGTTTGGTCAGTTTGTTGCTGGCTGCTATCCAAACTGGACAGGAATATGTCAGATCTAAGTCAGAGCGGCAGAATATGAATTGTCAAACAGGTTTAATGGTAAAGGTCTACATATTCATAAAGTTTTTTCCGACATAATGGATAAAATGAAGTACTGTAATTCATTAAAAAAAAAATTATAATTTAATTGAAAAAAAAAAATGTTGAAATGGCCCACAACACACTTTTTTAAGGTACCTATAATCGAGAGCAGCATAAAATGTGCATAAACACTATTAAGGGCCACTTCTAATTGATTCACAATAAAATGATTCAAACATTTATATTCTTATTCTTCAATTGGACTTAATTAACTAGGAAAATCTGTTTAAATTTTTAAAATTTGAAGATATAAACGTTATCAAAAATAGCAATTACTGAATAAGTCTTGTCTCATAAGTGTAAAAAACGAAAATATTAGAAACTTTAGTTCAATTTTTTTTTTTTATTATTTCTGTGTGGTATCTGTTATTTATTATAAAGGATGGCTGGAGAAATGTAGCTTCATTGTAGTTCTATGTATCCAACTTGATGAAGTTCTAAGAACTTCAATAAACATTTCAACTGCAACTAATACCACAAGTAGAATTTCTAATGAACTGGCCCATGCTACTTATCATTAAATATTTTTATTTTTTATGATTTCCTAGCTCCAGGGGGAAAGGAGGCAGCGGCAGATATTGATGTCCTTAAAAAAAAGAAGAAAAACAAATGTTAAATTGTTTATTATATTTACAAGTACCTATATAAAGAACTGGATGGAATTTGTATGGTGTGTACGCTGCTGTGAATAAAAAGCAGTTCTTTGTGCCGCCACCCTTACAGGTGAAGAAATGGTCAGCTTTAAACATAACAATATAATTCTTTTCTCACTGGACAGTTACGAAAATAGCAAACAAAAAGCAAACGAAAATAAAAGCAAGTAAAAAAGAATGGGAGAAAGTTTGTAGGAAAGCAGCCTCTATAAAAACGATCAAGTTTTATTCCACTAAACCCGTTCCCAAATTGTTCTTCCTAAAGCCATTTGAATGCCAATTTCAATTGCTCCAATACATTTCCTTCTATTCAAATTATCCCAATAGGATTTCACCTGTCTATGCAAAATGTTGACAGCAAAAAATAAAACAAAAAAGAAGGAACTTTTATTGAATTAGCCAATGAAAAAAGCTTTAATAAAATAAAATAATATCAAAACAATGTCTCTCTCATCTAAACAATTAATTTCTTTTTTCTTTTTTGTAATAGCATTAGCATTATTTTCAGCCATTGTAAGGGAGGTAGAAAAATAAAATTAAGGCTATCTTTGTTTAGAAGTGTCTTTTATTCAATTTGTCTGCTGTAGAGCAGGCAAAACTGATAACGTAAACATTGGGACATCTGTAAAGCTACTATGGTTTTATTTTTTCGTGAAGCGGCTAAACAAAAATGAGAAAATGGACTTTACCATTCATTTAATACTTGACATAGATTTAACAACTCTTCAGGAAGTACGAAAAACTTTATAGAAGCGGGTTTATCTGAATAGTAGAATCATTAAAGTATAATTTTTTTTTTTTTGCATTTATTGAATATTACATAATGTTCTAATGGAAACAACAAGTAAATGATATAATAAATATTTGGAAATGAGAACCATCAAGCTTAGGTCTAGTGGCCAGCGCTCTATTGCGAGAATTCAGGGTTCGATTCCCGTGAAGGCAAAGACGAAGTTGACCCAGCGTCTTGTTGAGAAAAAGTGAGAGACTACATTTGGTAGTGAACCAGGCAGCGAAGGCCCCCATCCAGGCTTATCGCACCCACCCCATAACAATAACGCCCCATGCAAACCTTGGCCCTCTTCATGGGCTGTTGTGCCATAGGTTAGGTTTTATAACTTACCTGAAATCTTTAGATAAAATAAGGGAGACTACTAACTTAACTCGTCCTTGAAGTTTTTTTTTTTTTTTAACAGAGAAATTAAACATCAATAAAATCAGTATTTTATATTAAATAAAATGTGACAAGCGCTTCTATTGACTTGCAAGTTGCAACTACCGCGTGCCAATGGTTAGCGCTCTCGCCTGTGAATTTGTTATGAGTTAGATTCAGTGAATGCTGCATTGATCTAGCAACCGTTTAAAAGCGGGAGGTCAAATTAACGGAATCCAATTGCGAATGTCAGAAATATGGCAGCCTTACCACAGTGACCCTATATAATTCTAGCTGCCCATGAATCCCTATATAATTCTAGCTATTGTGGCAGATCTAGTTATAGTTTATGGGCTATTGTGGGCCTAAACTGACTCTTCCCAAATAAACGTCCTGACATCCTAGATTTTTTTATGCTCCCATGAAATTGTTATGCAATGTCCACATAGATATATAGGAAAAAATCAATATTGAGTAGAACCTTTTCCTACTAATTTTGGATTTTCTTTCTGTTCTGTTCCGCGCAGACCAACTTGATTTATGGACCTATAGATTCGAAGCTACTATGATTTTCCGTAAAGAACAAACTTGATTTAAATGTCATGATAAAAAAACATCTTAGCAACTCGGCATACTTAAATTTATTGAAGCTATTCAGCAGAATGTGTGGGACTCTATCAACGAAACATACGAACCACAACTACAGTCCTCCGTTCACTGACTTACCTTAGTAGTTAAGGACATTGATAACACTTAAACAGTAATCTAGAACTCAATGGCACAATAACATATACTCCTATAGAATGACGTAAACTGACTGATAGCTTAAATTGGAACTGCAGAAATACTACGACTTAGCCATCATATCGGGCGTTGGCGACAGAAAACAAATCTGCTTGGTTGATTGCTAAAAGGATCAAATTCATATAACTCTGATCGGTAATTTGTTCATAAAGCTTCTTGGAAAAAATGGGCTTCATTTATTTACTTGCTTTACAAACATAACTGCTGCATTTCGTCAGATGGTGAAAATCATTGAAGAGAAACCTAATTTAATTACCATCCGTGTTAAAGACATTTTTACAACAAATGATAGAAAGTAGGGAGCTACAATTAGTATCAAACTTAGGTAGCGAAGGTCAGAACTAATAGGCGTTGGGAACCGCGGCCTTCAAGCCTTGGCTGTTTATGAATGCTGCGTCAATGGTAGGAAAGGAAATGAGATAAATACAATTGACTTGCAAGTTGAAAATATAGTCATCCAGTCAACCATACTTAGAAATCCGAAAGTACCTGAAGGGATTAAATTAAATATGTAGAGAGAATGCGATAATGATGTACTGTGACATAAAAGATCAATTGTGACTCTCTTGGGCGTACAGTTGTCTGGAATATGTAGAATGAGTTAGTGGAAGTGAATGTGAATTAGAGTTTACCAGTGATTGTATAGTGTACAGTGCTAAACTCAACTATTTGCACACATCACATAACACCTTAAGGATATGGGTGAATGTTGGGGTGTCAAAGAGTTTTCATATTGTTAGGCTGGGACAAGTTGAAGTTAATACTTTAATTTCTCCTAGTATTAAACAGTATGTTATATTAAATAAATTGTCAGAAGCGCTTCTAATATGAACCACTAAAATCACCCGAAAAAGTGTCTATAGAATATTTAATTAAATTTTACTTTTTGTGACAGAAAGCGACACATTTGGTGATCGATTTGAACCAGGAATGAATTATTTGTTGTGGTTGTATGTGAACACTTATATTATCTACAGTTTACAACCGAGATAGATACTTTTATTTTTCATTTAATTTATTTGTCATTTACAATCTGTATAATGCAATGCAATAAGTAAATATGATTAAAAGCATAGTCGGTGTGATAGTCTTGATACCCATTGGTAACACTCCCTCTAGACTATTAGTCTTGGAGATGGTCGCGGAGCCAGCGGCGGCACAGCTGGCGTGGTGAGTTTTTCGGAATAGTAGTAGAGGCGAGATTTTGAACTAAAAGATTACGAGCAAAGAGGAAGAGATTCATGAAACTTTCTATATTTAAATTTTGTAGTTCCAGTTATATATCGCATTGATATAGGCACAACTAAAAAAAAAAAAAGATAATGTTATGATAATATAATGATACAAACTCACTCCATGTAATTACTTCTTTTATCATAAAAAACGGCACATTTTTAACTCCAACCGATTTGCGCTACTAGATGGTAGTTGTAACGCTATCAACTTGGACACGACTCGACAGCAACATGGGCACATCTTCACTTATTTCACAACCTTTGAAGGGCAAGGTTACAGTGTTTATGGTAAATTTTTTTCATTGTTACCGGTCTAATTTGAGTTGTGCCATTATTAAGGTAAATTATACACAATTCCTTCAATATTTTTACCATTTATTAGGTTGGATTTAGAGTTGAGCCGGTATTCAAGTATATTATTCAATTTTTATTTTTGATTTTGATAAATATTAAGTTTCTTTTTGAGTTGTGTCGTTATTTTTGATAGAAATTATTCAATGTTTTAGATGTATTTTGAATTATGCCGGCCGGTGTCTTTTGAAAACTACGAAATAAAATTACATCTACTTTTTTTTAGTTCAACATAATTTTTTTTTGTTTAATTTTTTTAAAATAGAGTACACACAAAATGGAACACAGTCGTAGTCCACTTATACTGTAATTGACCAAAAAAGCTATACTGAAATATGCAGATACATTCACTGAACAAAGGAACGAAATTTGGGAAGCAACTTTGAAAAAGCCATGTGCAGGTGTCTGTTAGAATTTTTTTTACAAAAATAGCTTAACAATTATCTTTATTTATATTTGCATTTTTTCAGTAAGCAATTTACCAGAAGCAGTGTTTACTGAAGATCAAAACAAAACGAAAGAAATACAGAAAGAGATTTTGGAGTCCAATGGTGAAAAAAAGTTAGTAGAGCAGGAAATTATGGATCAGTTGTTAGAAGCGCAAAATACGGACGATGGTTCAGAGTGTATAACTGAAGACTTGGGGCAGTCAAAACAAATCGAAATCGTTGAAGAGGAGCCAGTCATTCAGAAGGAATGTGCCGACCAGAGATTAGAAACTGAACTATTTAGAATAGATTCGGATGATTCAATTGCCGATCTTAATTACGAAATCAGCAACAATGAATCGTCATCTAGTGCCGACGTCATTTGTGGTTCAACAAAAACCAACAGAATGCAGAATTACTTGATGTTGTGACGAAGAGAGGGGAAAAAAGGGAAAAAACATAGAAAGGTGGATTTCGGTCAGTAGCCAAAAACTAAGAAATACTGGCCAACCATACAAATCTTATGAAACAAATAAAAAAGTAAAGGGAAGAGAAATGCGAAAAATTTACCGAAGATGAACGGAAAAGCATTTTTGATCTCTACTGGAAGATGGGAGATCTTCACAGACAAAGAGATTTTATTGCGGGAAGTATGGCAAAGATGGAACCAAAATATCGTTACGTTAGAGAAGGAAGTAGTAGACTAGCAAACAATGCCTTTTATTTTGAAAAAATGGAAAACGTTTGAGAGTTTGTAAAAGTTCTTTATGAATACGCTTGACATAAATCATAGGAACATTCTCACCTTAATTCAAAAAAGAGCTAAACTACCTACTTATATGATTTATAGAATATTTAATCAAGAATTTAATTTGATTTTTTTTACACCCAAAAAGACCAATGTGAGCAGTGCATCGCATACCAAAATGCGTCTGGTGCTGAGAAAGATGAAAAAAAAGATGCATCCGATGAACTCTTGTGGAAAAAGATTTTGCTCGTCAAGAGAAGAAAAAAGACAAAGAAGAAATTGGAGAAGCTAGCTACCTTTGCGCTGTGCTATGATCTACAAGGTGTCTTTCAGTCTCCCAAAGGAGACATTTCTGTCTTTTATTATAAATCTAAACTAAATGTTTTCAATCTTCCATTTTTTTATTTAAAATCTAGCGATGTTTACTGTTTTGTCTGGCATGAAGGTGAAGCTGAATGTGGAGTCAATGAGATAGGAAGTTGCGTGCTAAAAGTAATCGAAGAAATAGATCTTAATGCAAAAGAAAAAATAGACTTAATTTTTTTACACCGATAATTGTGGGGTCAGCAAAAAAATTAATGATAACATTGTATCAATACGTAGTACTAAAGTTTTCAAAGATCAACTCTATCACTCACAAATTTTGCTGTAGTGATCTTGTAAGTTTTATTTCATTTTTTTGGCATTAGCTGTTAGGCCATAGCCAATGTTTTATTTAGATTAGTTTTATTGATCATGCCATCTTGATTTCAGCTGTTATTTTCCTTTATGCTGTCCATATGGGAGATTCAATATTAACATTAAATTAGTTAAAATGTCCTAGAAGGGTGTCCTAACCTCAAAGTTGGCAACTTATTTATTCAAAAGCAATTAGTTTCTTACAATACAAAGCAATCATATTTTCAATCAAAAAGTTTTAAACAAGAATAATAAATCACACATAACTATTTACTTTACCCAAAAAATTCACTAAGATTTCAAGCGCTAGAAAAAAAATATCACATGCATCAGCTGATTGAGATCAACACAGAGACCAAAAAAATTATGTGTGAAGTCAGGGAAAAAACAAGAAGAGATTTCGCTACTTCTCAAATGAATAGGATTTTAATGTCGTGGTGAATAATAAGAGAAGATTGAGGAGCATTTAATATTTTTCTGAGACTTTTAATTATGAGGATTGGATTCGCTGACTGTTGGGACTTTTAATATGCCATAATGCCAATTCCTAACTCCAGATTGGACTAATGAATACATAGTAAGTACATAGCTTCTAGCTCCCACACGTGGAGTAGTGGCTATCGCCTTGCTTCGTGATCTTGTAGCAAACGCTAGAACTGTACGGGAAGAAAAACGCGGTAGGTTGACTCAAAACATCGCATTCTGGCAAACGTTTTGCCCAAGATTTTTTTTTTAAAGCATGTTTATAGCTACTGTCAGGGAATCTTGAAATAAGTTTACAGCGTCTGTCAGGAAGTTTGTAGTTTACTCAAGAGTTTATAATGCGATTAATTTCATGTGATATTTGTCTGGAGTCTAAGTAAGGAAGGGACTTTAAATTTTAGTTTTCAGACAAAGTATTATGAATTAAATAAAATATATAAATGACGAATTGAACCCATTGATACGAATTAAAATCGCACGAGATGGTGACGACATAGACTTCACCTGTATAGACTGCCACTTGAAGACAATAGTTTCTGCTTGCTGATCCTAATGTTATCTGTCTGTTACTGACAGATTCTCTTTGTTCCAAACAATTTGATGAAAGCATAGTTAATATGTCAATAACATATCATTTATAGTATATCATGAAGATTTGGACCAACTCAACTACCTAACAAATGGAGTGAAAGTTTGACATGTCAGAGTGCACTTTGCCCTTTTCTATTTACACTGGAATGGTGACATTGCGTTTTAATATTAATATATCAGTTTTAAAACAAGAACAGTATCAACAAGCACTAAATTTTCGATAATAAATTCTTAATCTATTCATTAAATTAAAAACAGACAAACAAAAAATCTGTGTGAAGCACTCTTAAGACTATCTCTTACTGCAATTCTCGCAGCTCTGACAAACTTTCTTAAAATTGGGAATTCTTACTATATGTTTAGTTCTAGTTACTCCATCAGTTGGTGGAATTGTAGCTGTACTACTAGAGCTTTACAGATGAACTCCAATGATCCAGTTCCCTAGAAGCTAAATAATTTTTTCCAGAAAAAATGTTTCAAATAAAGTTCATTCTAACAAAGGCCGGATTTGTAGTAAAATTTTAAATTGTTATTTATTCATATATAACGTTTCTACCTACTGAGTCACCTTCAGCTAGTATTTATGTTTAATTCAAGAACTGTTATTGTAAAAGAAACTTATTTTAATTCATTTGGCGGAAAAGTCTTTATTATTTACTTATAAAAACAGATAATATGAAAAAAGTTTGATTTAACCCGTTAAAAGCTTTTTTAAACAAGCATGGCACATTCTAACAATAAAAACAATCAATAACTGAAAAAGACACTATATTTTTCACAATTATTTTATTTTTTTAATAAAAATGAATAAGCAAACAACTGAATCACCGTTCCAAAGAACAGTTGGGATATAACTATTTCAAGTGCGGGAAGGTTAAATAATTTAAAGATTGGTTATAATACTTAAAAACTGATTGGTTAAAAGAACCTCACTGATATTATAAATCTTAA
This sequence comes from Triatoma infestans, assembly GCA_011037195.1. NCBI lineage: Eukaryota > Metazoa > Arthropoda > Insecta > Hemiptera > Reduviidae > Triatoma > Triatoma infestans. The sequence continues at coordinate 98,130 of JAAEAF010006794.1, forward strand.
TTTCTATTATTCAGAATTCCGAAGAAAGAGTTAGATTTGAATGAAGAAAATAATTCTTCTCCAATTCCTTGCTACCGAACAGAGCCCAGGTTGTGGATAATCATCTGATAATATGATGTCTGATTCCTATATTGTAGGAAGAATATAGTCTTTAGAAAAATCTCAAGGAAGTGTACCGTTAAACAATCTTTTTTACTTTCTTTTACTCCTAGTTTTTCTATTGCATTCTAGCGAATAAAGTTCTATTAATGTGAGGCAGAAGACAAATAGACTGCACCAATCAATATAACAGATCTAGAGATAATCTTGATAAAAATGTGTTCAACTTGGTAAATGTAAGAAATGATACGTTACTACTATTAAATTTGGCTCATCACCTTCTCAATCATATCAATTTTGTTCCTTCATCGGACTTATTCGTTATGTTGACAGTTTTCATATCGTAAATAGATGATTTCAAATGCTAAAATTGATTGAGTTCTTCAAACAATGATGAGTTGCTACTCCATTGTCACAGTTTGGAGATGTAATATATATATTATACATTAAACTATGAACTTCCTGGCAGAGCTCTAAGCTTATTTCAAGATTCCCTGACAGTTGCTTGCCAAAACATGCTTTAATAATACGGAATCCGGATCTGCATGATCGTAGGTAATTTCGTGATAAGTAGCTTCTGCTCTATAATATCCAGCTTTGTTGGAGCATTTCCATTAATGACAAAATGTTGAAAAACATTATATAATGAGAGTGAACAGTTACATATGTACCGGCAAAATACAAATCTCAGGTATTGTATAGAATGCCTAGGCATTACTTACATACATTGCCTAGCCACGTTAGGCAATGTAAGAATATCCTTTTTTTTTACTTGGACTAGGTATTCCTAGGCATTCTATAGAATGTCTACGTCGTCTTAGGCAAAGTATGGAAAGACTTAAAAACATTATGGCCTAGTTATTGCTGGTAGATAACTGGTTTGTATCTGTTACTAAATGGTTGGTTGGATGATATGCACTCTGTCGTCGCTACGCTATCGCAATCACCGCGAGGCTCCCAGGCTCATTGAGGTGGGGGAAGAGGGAGAAGGTTTGCGACCTATCTCAAGACTGCTTATTACCTAGGAGTTTAAGGGCTTTAAAGAAGGATGGATGATAGGAATTTACCAATTACGAAGTTGTGTTTGGTCAGATTAAATAGATTTTTAATAATTATACAGATATTGTTCACAAAAGTGCTTGATGTTTCAAGTCTGTACACATAACTTCACGAAAATGATGTAATGAAAAAATGAAAATGATGTAGCTGTACAGGGAAGGTAACTTTGCCTGCTTCGCTATAGGCAGGCAAATTAGAGAAATGGGGTAAATTCCACGCATTGCCTAACGTCTTAGGTAATGTAAGAAATGTCTAGGCATTGTACACATGCTTGAATTTTTACTTTGCCGGTAGCATATACATATATTAACCACTTCACCCCGTCCGTCTGGTGTGATTCCTGAGAATTATCTCCGATGCTACACGGACGGTTCCAGGATGGATGGTAGGCCTGGGGCTGCCGTCTATTTTGAGACGGGAGATCATTTGGTAGCGCCTCTTGGTGAGTGGGCCACCGTTTTCCAGGCTGAGGTTTATGCAATTCTTTGCTGTATTTTGGATGAGAGGGTGCGTAACACTAATTTAAAAGGGGTTTGTATCTGCTCGGATAGCCAGGCTGCGTTGAAGGCGCTTAATTCATGTGTCTTCACTTCCAGATTGGTGTTGGAATGTTCTAGAAGACTGGAAGATCTTTCTTTATTAAAGGATGTACTTCTGGTCTGGGTTCCAGGTCATATGGGAATTTTTGGGAATGAGGAGGTGGATAGGTTTGCCAAATTAGGTGCCTCTCTCCCTTTCATTGGTCCAGAGCTTGCTGTTGGTGTGTCTTCTGACACATGTTTGTCGGGCTTTCAGACGTGGATGACCTCACAGCACTCATCCTTATGGATGAGTGCAGTGGGTTGTCGGCAGTCTAAAATGCTCATTGGGGGCCCGGACGGAGCTTTGAGCAGTGGGGTCCGATGTCTTTCACGGACCTCCCTCAGGTATCTGGTTGGATTCCTCACTGGGCATTGTGGTTTAAGGAGACATCTCTATATAATGGGACTTGTGCCTGACCATTTTTGTAGAGTTTGTGAAACTGAGGAGGAAACACCCATACATTTGATGACGAATTGTTTGGGTTGTGAGGAGATTAGGTTTTAGGACCTTTGGCCGGAATAGGATGTCGGTAGAGGATCTTAAGCTGTGTCCTTTTAAGGTTTTGGTCCGATTTGTTCGGTCTGTTGTGAAACTTAGATGGTTGAATCCTGGGCCTGGATTTGTATTCTAGTCCCAGTGGTTGTTATTCTTTAGGGGTAGCTATATGGGCCCTGGGGGGCTTTGGATAGCGTAGGGTTTTGCCCTCCCCTTTCGCGAATAATAAATAATAACCACTTCACCCCACCATGGCAAGTGGAAGAAGCTAGTTGCCTTTTACTTTTCTTACTCTAAGTATTGTTTTCTTACTCGTAAATATATGTTTCGAAGGCCCTGTGTATGAAAAAATTGTTTTTAGCGAATGATCTGTGAGTGTGTGTGAACGAAATATCTTGAAAACGAAAAAATTTGCAGTGAGCTCAAATTTAATATTTCTTTAAGTACTCCCACCGCATCTGAACCGAAGGTTTCGGACCAAATCCATCAACCGGAATTGCTGCTTTACTGAATTTTTTATAGATTTTTCGCGATTTTCTCAAAAACAGTTTCAACATTTTTTAAAAACTTCATGTACTATCTATACGCGTAAATACCTATCATATATACTTGAAACATTTTCCTGAGAAAATTAGAATATGATTTAGAAGAACTATGTTCTGTTACAGCCTAAGTGACAGAAACCAACATATACATAAAATTAATAAGTTAACATAAAAATGGATTATAAAGATGTTTGATAAAAATGGTAAACATAAAGATGTTTACTTTAGGATAACTTTATGTGCTATATTTCCACCTTTTACATTTAGTTCGAAAAATAGAATTTGAACCATTATTTATAAATAGAAATTAACAAAACAAAAAAAAATAGTTTAAACCCTTTCTTGCATATCAATAAAATACAAATATTTAATAACACTGCATTCTCAAAATGAATAATCCAAGTTAACTACAGTTTGCTCAATTTGTTTGTTTAAATTACGTGCCTGTATAACCATTTTTCAGAACAAATATTGTCACTCATTTCCTACCAACACTTTGATACATTATAAAACATTCGACACTGCATATATATGTATGAGCATTTTATAGGGGGAGGAAACATGAAAATTGTTATCCGTATGGTCCCTCTGTGGTGCTTTGCACTGATATATGGGCGACATATTTAACAGTAAATTTAGGAGAGTATTCCTCCACTCACTTCCTCTGCATTCTCGTAAAGTTTTATCAGCGTAACTTCATTTTTTCATTGTCATTTTAAATAATCAAATTATAATGTTAATTATAATCTTAGTAAGTATATGACCTATTTAGAGAACAATTAACCCAAATCGGACTCCAGGTAGTAAAATAATACCTCATAAAAATTTTACGCGATTCCTACCTAGTAGGCATAATTATTTTTTTTTTTCTTTTCTTAGGAATTCCTAGAGAAGATACACAAAAGTGTTTTACTAATATTGTTAAATCTTTAATCAAGTAATATACAAATTTATTTTTACACAGTACAATTAGATTAGAGGTAAGCTTACCGTTATTATATTTTTAGTTTGATACCGTTATTATATTGTTTGATTCATTTATTTATTATAATGCTTTCTCGCCTATGGCCACACTATTTTATTTTACAGATATCTCTATTTAATTTGCAAATTTTCACTGCTACTGCGCGATACGGGATGCGGAAAACCACTTCACTTATCTGGCATATGAATAAATTTAGTTCGTGAGTACTCCACTTGTGAACGAAAAAGCTTAGACCGACTCTTTCTATTATTTCATACAGTGGCGGCTACTGGTATTCGCGATTGCGCGACTGAACCCCTAGCCAGCTAAAAAGTAGCAAATTTTCTTATTTTTATTTTATTTTCTTTCATATTTCAATTTCAAAAAAATATTTTCATTTTTATATTAGTTAGGAACATTAAGTCACAGTAAAAATTGTATATAAAGGGCCTGATTATATGTATAATAATCAAAAATCAAATAAATAAATTAATAATTTTTGTTGTCAAATCAGAGAATCAGACATAAAAGAATAGGAACGTATATATCAGTATAGGAGCTCCTTTAATATGTTCGTATAATGAAATGTACACTTAGTGAATTGTATGTATATCAGGAGATGTATAAAAAAGTAGGAAGTTGGAGGTTCACAGTTGGGCGTCTCGCTGGAGAATTTAGTATATGTATATATAAAAAATTTCTTTGTGTTAGTATAGAAATGTCTATATTCTTACTACCTTTTTGAAAATAAGAGTGGGGGTTACAAGCGCGTTGAACATTACTTACGATATTACGAACGAACTTACCCGATCTTACCCGGAGTTAAAAAACTGGTTTTTAGCAAATGTCCTCTTGTGTGTGTGTGTGTGTGTGTGTGTGTGTGTGTGCCTATGTATGTATGTATGTGAACAGCATAGCTCAAAAACGAAAAACCGTAGAAAGTTGAAACTTGATATTCCGTTTAGGTATCACCATGGGATCTGACCCTACGTTATCTGTCGAAATTCCTCACCGAAGTACCACTTTACTACCTAGTTTTTTTACTTTTTCACAATTTTCTCAAAAACGGCTCCGACGATTTTCTGGCATCTTCTTACATAAACTAAACATACAAACATCTATAACTTTTATTTAAAACATTTGTCTGGTAAAATTCATTAGAAGGTACTTCTAGGGGAGGGTTACAACTTTCAAAGAGCTACAACTTTTATTTGAAACATTTCTCTGGGAAAATTCATTTAAGAACAGTTATAGGCGAGGGGTGGGGTTAGGTTTTCAGCTAAAGTGCTGTTTCAGTTTATTAGACAATTCTGTCATCTAAATAATGTTAATAAGAATTAAATATGTTGTTGAAATTCCGCATTTCAAAAAATCGGATAACCGGAAGTGCATTTACTTTACCACTTTACTAAATGATTTTTTCACTTTTTCGCCATTTTCTCAAAAATTGCTCCGACGATTTTCTTGCATCTTCTTACAAAAACTAAACATACAAAGATCTATAACTTTTATTTAAAACATTTGCTGGTAAAATTCATTAGAAGGTACTTTTAGGGGAGGGGTGGGGTTAAATTATTCTCTAAAGTGCTTTCATAGTTGATTATACAATTCTATCATCCAAACAAAATTAATTAGAAATAAATAGATGGCCAAAATTCTGAGTTTCAAGAAAATAGTAAACCGGAAGTGCGCTGTTACTGAACAGTTTTTTCAGTTTTCGACGAATTTCATTAAATTTGGTACACAAACTATAAAATTTGTCAATTATAATTTCGAGAACTGGAGTAAGAGAAAGTTGTGTGTTTCACACCAGATTTTTTGTGATGTGGTGTGCCTGTACCAATGTGTGATTTTTATATATTATATTTATAAAAATTTGATGTTGGTATTGGTACTTAAAACATCACTAAGATATATGACCCAGCAAAGAATCGATGCCAACTCATTGACATTTCCTTTGAACCGAAACACTTTATTTAGATATTAACAATTTCCGTTAAGTTAACCACTTAATTTTCGAACTTAAACGGTACAACTCTTTTTTTCACAGTTCTTTCTGGGTGCACAGTGACAGATTTATTGCTTTTTTTTTAATTTAAGGCGCGTCAACATCTATGGTCATTGGCGCCCGAGCCTTCTCAGTTCACTGCCGGCCTCCGGATAGTGTTCTCTCGTTACAGACAATACTGCCCATCGCCGGACAGTGAACTGTAGGGGCTCCTAGGAAGAAAAAAACCTAAGGGCAGCACAGCTGGACTCGAACCCGAGTTCTCCGCGTGGGAGTCCAATGCACTATCCACTGAGCTAATCCCTTCCCTAATAGATTTATTGTTAATTTAACATATTTAATTGTAGGGGAGGGATGCAAGTTTTTACCTGGGTCCTGGCTTACTTCATGCTTTCTATCTAGCCAAGCTACTAATTATGTTAGGTAATGTAAGTATTTAAAAAAAAAATGTTGAACCCATACATATCCAAGTCACGAGCCGCCACTGATTTCATACAACTTCTTTCTGCAACTTTAGTTCAAAGTCCTTTTACCAACCAATTTTTCAATTTAGGCTGCTCGCCCTACCTGTTGAGTGAATTCGTTACTACCCCTTTCTTATTCATAGGTAATGTTATATTTATTTATATGTAGCTTGATTTCTCCGGTAAATATTCTATATTTCTATTTTTGATGCCAAATACCAAAATAGTTTGTTTGTGTTTTACTGTACTAATTAAAATTAAAAAACTACACAATGAAATTTACATTTCTATTGCATTTATACTGAGCACTTATTCTTCATTAATTTCTTTCTGGAAAAACAGGCTAGCTAAAATTGCCACTCCCTAAAGCTACATTAAAATAATTTTGTCATAACTAAAAACCATTTATGATCACCTAATCAAGAATACAAAAATCCATTAGTTTATCAATAAAAATCTACGTTTTTATTCAATAATATAAACAAAAATATACACCACAATGGTGCTTTCGTTCTCTAACTTCCACTAACACTTGGTTTTTTATTCTTTGAATATATGTTATTCCGTCCAATTCCCTAGTTTGAAGGAAATCGTTATTTTTTGCCCGAAACCTTCGTGTTCAGAAGCAGTGGTAGTACCCACATTTGAGCTTCCTGCAAGTTCTAGTTATATGTATAGACCATTTGTTTTAAAAAAAAAATTGTTATCGCAATCAGGGGACCTTAATACATGGATTTCCGGTGAAAACTGAATCCTCTTACTAGGATTAGAGAAAGTAAAAAACTCGTAATCTCCGAAGCGCTTGAAAATGGGATAGTGATATGTGTGGCCTTTTTGTTACAAAATGAGATGGTACATTAACCCATTTTTTACATTCTCTTCTCCTACAAAGAGGAAATATGGATCCACAATTTGATCGTGTGTAATTTTCTAAATTAGTTATTACTGGAAATATATTATGTGTTGAGGTCGCCTGAGTAGAGAAAATGGTTTAAGCGAATGGTGTGTGTTCCGTCAAGATCAAGCTTGCTGGCGGCGCCCTTTGACGCTTAAATCTTGTGTTTCTCATCTGTAGTAAGTTGGGTTGAATTTATGACCTTCTTTGTTATACGCCGCCAATTTTCCACGCTATATCGGTGAGATATTTCAGTTCACGAATTCAGTTGTCGTTTGGTCACTGTGAAACTAACTTCACTGGGACTTCGTGCCTCTCCCTAAATGTGAAATTCGCTTTCTCCCATGTTGCATCCATGGTGCTTAATTATCCTTCAATGCTTCTGCTGGATTCAGCTTCTCATACTTCTAGACACTTTTACTGAACTTCGACTATTGCCAGTCTCCAGCATCTGTGTTTGCTTCATCTAATCAGCAAAGTAAGGTAAGTATTTCTCTTCTGATTATATTTGTCTATACCCGCGTCTGTTCATTCCTCCCCTCTTTTCTTTAGTAAACATTGTAATTTCCTCATCTGTTTCCACCTAACTTTGGGTGTTTGAGTGCTTCACTCAAACAGAGTGGGTGTGTTTTGTAACAGATTATCTCAAAAACGAAAAATCGCAGGAAATTCAAACTTGGAGTAGTCCGGCACATCTGAGAAGAAGGTTTCGGACAAAATCCATCAACCGGAAATGTAATTTTAGTGATTTTTGTTCTCAGTTTTTCGCGATTTTCTCGGAAATAGCTCAACAATTAAGATGTTTGACACTGGTTACTATACTACTAACCTTCATGTATCACTAGATACTATGGCTACCCTTTGCGATTATTATTAATCGATACACGGGTACATGAAACACATACATTTTTTTTTTCCTTTTTCTTTTTAACTTATTTTCTTATTCTTTCAAGCTTTATTTCGGTAATTGTTCACAAGCGTGCCTCCAAGATGGACGACCACTAACTGCAGTAATCTTCTCACTACCACTCTCATTTCCATTATTTCTGATTTATTTATTCATTCAGATGTATTTATTTATTTATTGATTTATTTATTTCATATTATGAATAATTTATTTCTAATATGTTTAGAATTTCTGATTCTACTGGTTCAATAAATGTATTTTCTATAATGAACAATCACATATAAAGGCTCTTGTTTAATATTTATCAATGAATTTAAGTTATTTGAAATGACAAATTCATTAGCCATTGTTCGCTAATTCAAATCTACAAGTTCTTTGGACTTATTTGAAATTAAACTCTGATTGAGTTTCGTACTTTTTACTTATATCTTAGTATTCTATTTCATACTTTTATTTTTAAATATTTTAACTTTTCATAAATAAATTTGCCCGAACATATTACTTTAAAGGAAAAACTGAATTTCACCAATCTGACACAAATAAAATACTTCCTCTTAGAGAAATAAGGAAAAAAAAAAAATCACGTACTTGAAATATTCATGTCATTAACAAATTCGTATTTTCGAATTTAAAGAGCTATTTATAAATTCGTTGCAAAAGACACAACTGATGAATTTTTTGGGGAATGATGATATTCTAAAACGTAAGTGTTCACATACAAAATCACTCACTTAAGAAAAAAACGAAGCGCGCTGAGCAACGTATCGCGTGGTTGTGTGGAACCTAAACAGTTTCCAAACCCCAAGGAGCGCAAAGAAAAACGTTTTATCGTTTAAAAATGATATTAGGATGAGGTGAGAACAGTAGACTGAGGTAGAACAGTAAATCGATTAACTATCCATATTGTGTAGTTGACATAAGTAGTGCTATATGAAGGTTAGTTGGTGGGAGCGGTATCAGCCATCTCGTCCAACAAAACTTAGTTTTACCAAATTTTCTTTAAACTTCATATACTAACTACACACATAAAGCCTGTCACTTTTCTTGAAACATGTGTCCAGGAAATGGAAAATGGAGAAAAATGGGAGTTCTGGGTTAAGAGCAACGCTAAGCATTTCCAAAAGTATAATTATTGTATAATGTATGGTTCCAACACCTATATAACAATGAAGTATTGAAGAATTCCAAATTTGAAGAAAATCTGTTAATGGAAAGTGCGACATTATAGTTTTTTTTTTAATTTTCTCCTTAAAAACGACTAATACTAAGTCTATATGTGACAAAATAGTATCGAGACTATTGTCACAAGTGGATAAGGGCCTAAGAGCAATCTCGGAGACAAGCCCGCGCAGGTCTCCGAGAGCGTAACGGTCACAAGTGGACATATTCGTTTCTACTCTTGTAACTCAGTATCCAGAATTCGATCAGTGTTTGAAGATTTTCTCAGCTCTCGGAGACTTGATTTCATTCTTGTGTGTATTTTTCATTTTTTTTTCGGAATTCTATATGTTTCTTTCATTTTTTTTTTTTTTTATCTTTCAATAGGCGCGCATATAAATGGGACATGAAAAGGCGCAGAGTATCTGAGAGATACGTCTTGTAACTTCAAGCGATGATATTCAGTTAATTCCAAAATTTGCCAAATATAGGTGTATGTTAAAAAATAGAAAACGTACCATTACGAATTTCGATGTTTATTTTGTAAATAAAAAAGAAACCCAAAAAAACAAAAGTTGAGAAAAAAAAAATTCTGTTCAATTTTACTCTCTCTCACAGATTTAAGTTTAAATATGTAAACAAACAAACTACTCTGAACATACGAGTAATTTTGTAACCAAACTCTATTGTACAGGCAACTGCCTAAAACAATTATTACAAACAAAAAACTACTCTTTCCACTTTCCGCTTCTTCGCAATCTATACGCAATTACAAAAGCTATGGGCTGACGCGAATCCATCAGGAAAGAAAAGATAAAAATAAATAAACTGCGATCAAATCACACAACTGACTGCGAGTTGACTCCCAAGTGGAACACGAAATGCTCCGGTCTCGAGACTGCAGTGACTGTCGAATCTCAGAAAACTGTCTCGAGACCGAAAGTGATCGCAAATGGACAACCCCCTGAAACTGATCTCAAGATATTCTCTCGAGACTTTGTCACAAGTGGACACTTAGCATATGATGTTTTTTTTTAAACTTAGAATGCACAGATTTAAACCTATCACTTTTATTTCTCATATTTTTCCTGGAAAATTCATTTTAGGGGATTATGGGGGTACCATGCAAGTTAGGGTTAAACTTATAATGGCGCCACAAGGTTTTTTTTGGGGGGGTCAGAGGTGTTGGCACACAGGCCAGATGTACTTTTATGTATATCTTTAACCCTATTACCTTTTTTTTTTAAGGCAAACCCTAACTGGTTTGCTTATAAGTTTGTAAATATTACAATTTAAATGAAAGTTTGTTAATTCAATTGTATTTAGTCCAATAAAAGAAAGCTGTATGTATGTTTCATAAAAATGTTTTTCACTTTACTTAATCTCACTATCTATTGCAATTGCATTTTTGAGCAAGCTCCAGAAGTACTTTTAGTTACTTCTCTGGAAGAAATAATTCCAATTAAAAGTGAAATCATTATATGTGTAGTTAATATATATAATTTAAAAGTAAGTAATTATAGCAGTTTCTTCATACAATTTTTGATTGACTGATTCTAAAGAATCCTTTTTTAGCGTCATTGCTTGTATTATCGAAATTCAGAATCTCAACTTTATTACTTTATATTTTCTGCTTGCCTAAATTTATGCTATTTACGCAATCTTTAGAAACCTTAGTAGTCGTACTCCGGAAAGAAAAAAACATTTTTTTTTTATGAATAGTTGCTTTCGGAAATCATATTACGTCACAATGATCTTCTTCCAGCAATTAGACAAAATAAGGGTGAATTCTTGAATAGATATGAGTATATGTTTATATTGTAGATGAGTATAATTATGAGTATAACTGTGTAGATGAGACAACAAAATGTTAATATTTAAAAGGCTTCATATCATTTTCCGTTATATAAAATTGAATGAAATAAATATTTCATAAAAATGGAGTTCAGAGTTATGAGGTGAAAATTAAGGTTACTTATTCTTAAAAAAAAAAAAAAAGAAGAGAAAAAGATTCATTTTCATGATGACCTCATATTAGGAAGTGAAGTGATATATGAACTGTCATTATAGACGTCTTGAGTATACCTTTTCTTTTTAAAGTCATTCGCATAAATGTCATCACATTTTTTTTTTTTTTTTTTAACTAAACACAAATTTATAAAATTCACTTGTTTCTTTTTGCTTCTTTTCTCTCAAATAATTTCTCGTTCTACAAATATATTATATTTAAAAAACATATTTGTCCTATTTTTCAGGAACACAACATCAATCTATAAAATTAGATATATGTAGGTAACTATTTAAATGGTGGGCGGAATTACATTTATATACATCTATATACACTTACATACATTATCTATATGTATACATATGAATTACATCTATATACATATATCTATGTATAAGAGATTTTTCAAGTTAGTTTAAAGTATGATATATTCTCATCTTAATATTTCTGGAGATGACAAACTACATTTTTTTTGCTTTAGCTTCAAAAATCTTGCACATAATTTAAACCAATAAATAACGATAAAATAGAAAACACATTCTCGCTATTTCATTCGTTCTAAATTAATTTACAATAATTATTAATTATCAACACATACATTCATACTTTAATAAAAATACCAATTATATATTCAAATATTTTGTAATTATATATTATACAAGTGTATATTGTACACTGGTAAATCCTATTTATTTAAACAGACTTAACCACTATGAGTAAATGTAGGCTGGAAGAGGTACTTGATATGTCAAATATTTATCCCTGGTTCTTTTCTTAACCCAAGGATATATAAAGCTCTTTATTCTAGATGCGAGAATTTCTTATCATAAAATGGATTTGTCATTATTTTCGTCAAATTTTCCATAAAATTCTATTTGCTTATATCAAATTTGGGACAGATTATAACAATATATTTGATTTGCTATATTATGGATAGATCGTACGAAAAAATAAAGCAATATGGAAACAGCTTTTACCTAAAGAAAATAAAAAGGATCAGTATTCTTAAACAAATTATATTAGTTTAAACAGAACAAAGATATTTAAATCAATATAAATTATATAAAATAAAATAACTATTATTAGAACCTAAGAGATTATTATAATCAAATGACTACCATTTTAAAAAAAAGTTATTACTTTCTCTTATTAAGTTTCTTATCTATAAGGGCCCTCCTGAGGCTACGTAAAAATAACAAGTACACATCAAGAGAGGGACCCGGGACCATGTCGCTCAGAGTATGATGGCGACATGGTCCCGGGTTAAGTCCCACAGTGCTGCTCTTAGTTTGCCTTGCCCTAGAAGCGTCTGTTGCTCATAGACCGATGTTGGACGTAGTATCTGCAATGAGAATACAGTCCGGAGACTGGAATTGACTATGGATGTTGAAACGCCAAATAAAAATATACATTGATCAGCCGGCAGCTCTTACTGATCCTCACTTTGCTGCGTGTGGCCTCTAAACTTCCATTTCGAGATATGGAATATGGCATTTCCATATTAAGGAAAAAAGTTGGGGAAATCCTGAATAAAATCTATTGGTAGATCTATCTAATATATCTGAATAAAATTTATTAGAATTGGAGAGTTTAGAGATTGGAGCAAACAATATCTCTAATGGCCAATTGAAGGTAAACATGCAGCAAAATGATATTCAGTAAGGACTCCGGCCGCCTAATGTGTATTTTTCTGGCGCGTTAAAAATTAGGAGAAATTCGGAATCTAAATAAAATTTATTGGAATTGGAGAAGATAAACTTATATGAACATTTAACAAAGAACTTTTTCATTTGTAATCTTACAGTTACAGCAGTTTTTTGTTGTAACATTTCTCTAATATGAGCCTTCTCCATTTAGCTTTTTAAGATAATAACTTGCAGTTTTTTTTGTTTTTTTTTTCATAGAAATATATTTATATGATAATATTCTTCTTTCGTATTTTGACATTTAGATGCTAATAATTATGTAAATAAAGTTTTAATCAGAATCCATTTTATCCCGGCAGGTTATTTGCGATGGACTAAAGATCTTTCTAATGTTACGAAAGAAGAAGGTGAAGGAGTTAAAATGCGTTGTGAAGTAGAAGGTGAACCTGGTCCTATAACTGTCCGATGGCTAAGGAACGAAGCACCCCTAGAAGCAGGTCTGGGACCAGCTGGCAGACGAAGACTTGCTCTGAGAACTTCACAGACTACCGTTAAAACCTCATCTAGGCTACGAATAACCAGATTAGAAACCCATGATTCTGGTTTTTATACCTGCCAGGCAAGAAATGCTGCTGGAAAATTATCTTCTACAACAGGACTCCTTAAAGTTCGCATGGCACCTTGGGGTATCTATTTTATTAATTTTTTTTTTCCTAGTCTGGAAACCTTTTCCCGATATGAGATGATCTTATTTCTAAAAATTCCAATTTTGTTGAGTCATTCTTTGTGGAACTTAATTGAAAGTTTTTACTAGTATCATTTCTAATTTTAATCATTAATTTCAATCAAGTAGAATTCAAAATTGTAATAGTGTCTTCTGATGTCAAACTATAGTAAGGATAAAGTAATCCACTGGCAGTATTTTGTGTCTATTAGGATTATTTTTAAATAAATGATTGGCATTAGTTTGTTTCATCAGGTCTATAAGAGAAATAACATTTTATCTATCCCTGGCCACGCAGGCAGCTTCGAAAAGGTGCTGCCACCGATAAAGTAATAAATACTAGTGCAATATTTTAAACATTATTACAATTTAAGAGTAAAGGGTCATAATTGTAAGATTTTTGGTAATCAGTATGGCAAAGTAACATTCTAAGTTGAAGTTAAATTTTCAATATATAAAGGTATTCATATTTTTTCAGTATAAATTTCAATAAATCTGTGGGCCGTAATATTTCACTTTTCATAGAGGTACTTATCTTGGCGCGGCCCTCTCTATACCAACAATGATTTTGATTTATCAGTATTCTGTTTCATTAATTAAATCTATTCATAGTATTTTTTTAGAAATAAAAATAGAACCATATTACTTAATATAAGTACAAGTATAATGATAAGAGATGAAAAAAAGGATCTATTGAGAAATGCACAAATAGGTCTCTAAATTCTGCACCCAAGAGTTACACTATTTAAGTCTATTTATCTGTATTTGTAAGAAACATAATAGAATTTTTCATTCAAAGCGCGAATTTTCACCCAAATTCATTGTACTAAAAGATTTATCTATTTATTTTTTTACTTTAATTTTAATGTTAACCATTAAATAAAGCTTAATAATTATTTTAACTTAATTATACAAAAACACAACTTAGTAGAATTTCTAAATAATTGTGCTTCATATCTGAATATTTAATACACATGAATATTAACTGAATATTTTGCACAAAAAGAAAAGTGGTTTTTGGTTCGGAATCTTGATTCCCTACCTCATAGTCAAGAAAAATAAAAAAAACAGAAAATGAACTTCAATAGTCTGGCTCCTAACTATAGACCTATTGAACTTATAATTGCCAAAATAACATATTTACCAAAAAAAAAATAATTCCCATATAATGAAGCTTTTTAAATAATTTTTTGCAGGGCATGACATGTCAAGGGCAAGAGTTTCCAATTTTCCACTATTTCCAGAGCAAATAGAAAGGTAAAATATTTATTTCTTTAATTTTTTATATTAAACGCTTCAATATTCACCGACTTCGAAATTAGCATTGCACATTTTTATAATTATTTAGTGATGCGTATTTTTTAGGCGGCCAACTACAATTTTCGTCTCGTCCAACCAATATTCAATAAAGAGCTGGACGGGGCGTAAGCACACATCACTTACTTCACTGCCGATTTTTTATCCACAATATGTAGTCCGCGGTTTCGAACTAGAGATTCCCAGTTAATATTCTTTCTTATTATAATCGCTCTACCAACCCGACCTACCACTTTTTCTGAGCCGAAGTAACTGATGAAAGTATATTATTAGTGCTGCGTTGTTACTTGTTATTTTGTATAACTAGGAGGAGGGTACTTAGGTTTGTGATAAAGTCGGTTAACCGAAACCATTACTTTACTGAGTAGTCGAAGCCAGTCTTTAGCAATTTTGTTGAGAGAATTTTGTTGAAATTTCTTAGAACTTGGTGTACTTATAACACACATCTCTTTTATTTGAGAAATTTTCTCATGGGATAATTCATTTTTGGGAGCTGGTAGAGTATAACTTAACGCTTTCCTCTAACTAAATTACTATTGATATATATGGTATGCTTCTGTCACTCATGTTGTGAAGGACAAATGAATGTGCTGTCTGTAACAATGTCGAGTCTGAGGAATGTTTTTATTTGGCAATTGAAAAATCAGGAAGATAAGTCTTGTGAGTTTTCCTGTAGATTTTCCTTTACAAGTTTTATTTCTGAGGAGAAGACCTCAGATAAAAAAAAAACTAATTATTATAATATTTTACTTTCTCTTACTCCTAGTAAGAGGAAGTATTGTAATCGTGTCAAATTTTAAATATCGAGTTTTCACCGGAAATATCCGTTTGGAGGTCCCCTGAGTCCAAAAAAGTGGTTTTTAGCGAATGGTCTGTGTGTGAGTATGTATGTGAACAGCATAGCTCACAAAAGGAAAAACCGTAGAAAGTTGAAACTTGATATTCCGTTTAGGTATCACCATGGCATCTGACAGTGGGTCATCTGTCAAAATTCCTGGACCGGAAGTGCCACTTTATTTGTTAGTTTTTTTACTTTTTTGCGATTTTCTCAAAAACGGCTCCAACGATTTTCTTTAGACTTGTTATATCAACTACACATACAAGAGCTACAACTTTTATTTAAAACATTTTTCTAGGAAAATTCATTTAATGGCACTTTTAGGGGAGGGGTGGGGTTATGTTTTTCTCCAAAGTGCAAACAAAATTAATTAGAAATAAATGGATGGCCAAAATTCAGAGTATCAAGGAAATTAATTAACCGGAAGTGCGCTTTTACTGAACGGTTTATTCAGTTTTCGTCGTATTTGAATTAATTTGGTACACAAACTATAAAATTTGTCAATTATAATTTTGAGAACTGGAGTAAGAGAAAGTTGTGTGAGTGTTTCACACCAGATTTTTTAATATATTATCAATATTGTTATCATATATTATTTAATATAATGTCAATATTGTTATCTAATAAATTATGCGTGCAAAACGGCACTCTCAGGTTTTGTTATTTTAAATAAAGCGCCACCTTTGAGAATAACCAATAGCTCTGAAGCAATAATAGTACGTCATCAACATGGATGCACTTTACTGAGTTTGTCAATAAGTGAAGGTTTCCTTCTGTTTATAAACATTTATTTATTTTTAGTTTAATCTCCAGTATGGTCTAAAGTAATACGAAGTAACACCAGTTAATGTGATAAGTGACAATCCACTAAACCGTCATTTTTAACATGAGTACAAAGTAATCTTAAGTGAATCACTAAACCTGAAAATGTTCCATGCTTGCTTCCTTATTTTAATTCTATATTGTGGAATTATCAAAACTAATGCTATTAATATTACTGAAAACAATGCAAACTCATCATTGGATGAAAGGTGATTTCTGACATGCAATTGTCACAATATTTTTTTATCAACTGTTGCTTCATAGAATAAAATTATATTTTAATCTTTCAGTATTGGGATAAGTGATGGTGTAGCCAGAGAAATTGCTGCTGCTGGTTTAGGAACTATAATGTCCCATGATAGAAGTAGCGAGAATTTGAGGCCGATATGTCAAGTAAGTTTGACTTTGCTCTAAAATACAATATTTAGAATAATCTCTTTTTATTATATATATATATATATATATATATAAAAAGACCGTAATTCTTTATTATTATTATTATTAATATTTTGTTAGGCTTTTATATTTTTTAGTAATATGTAAAGTAATTTTATATTAGAAGGTCAATTTCTGAATTGTTGAGTCTTGACGTCACCTCTGATCTTAAGTTCCGGTATTGTAAATCTGGAAAACAAAGAGATGAAAATATGTTGAAAATGTGGCTGGGTCCGCAATGCTGGATAAAATAATAGATGAAAATATATTCATGAAAACATAAATTTCTTGATCTTTAAAAGAATGCAATGAATAAATTATGATAGGCTGCGTTTTAAATATTTAATAAATGATCGTTAACTTACGATATTGCCATTTTTAAACAAAAACGCAGATAGAATGGTAGAGTACGTTATGTGCAAAATATTATATTTATATAAAATAGACCATTCATTATTCGTCTTGTAAGATTCAAATAACAGAACTTTAAGTTGATAAATATTGAAAATAAGTTTTTGAAGATTCCACGAGAGTATTTCTTCAAACTCCATGTAAATGCGCTCACATGTTTTGGACCGTACCTCAGACTCCCTTCCCTTTTCTCCTTATCAGCTAGTTAACAGTAACTGCTCTAAATTATTCCTACACTGCAGCCATCTCCTAAGAGCTCCATTCCTTGATGCTAAATATCCTTTGAAAAGATCTAATCAGAGAGAGAGGTTTAACACCCTTTTTCAATCAAATTTCTCTGCGTCACGCTTTTTATCATAAACATAGCGAATACAAACTTCCAAAACAGCCAAAATATATTAATTATATTGATTTTTTTTTTTTTTTTTATAATTATAGAATAGTTATATTTAACTATATATTTTTAGATAAACGCAAATTTTAGAAATAACTAACTGGTATAAATTTTAATGTTCCAGTTATATCAGGGGAAGCTATGCGCATCTGTTTTAGCCAATAAGACTGTTTATATTCCAGCCAATATTACTCAAGCTCAAATAGAAGAGAAACTGGAGTCAGCATTTACTGTTGTTTCACATTCCGAGTAAGCTAATTACTTAAGTTTGAACATTTATTATCTTCCCACATATACATAATATGTAATGAAATGTATACATATAAAACAATACGTTATATGATCACATTTTATGGTTAAATGATATTTGAAGACGATTGTTGCTTTTGTTACAATCCCCTTACAGCGAAGAACTAATGTGATTTAAAAAAGAAAAATTCGAATTATCCTGTTTATAACAAATAACAAAAAATATGATTCGGAACTTGTGAAATATACATTTTGTAACAGACAGCCACAGTAGATTAGTTAGATTCGAACGGGAAGGGCGAGCCTCTCAGCTTTGCCCTCTTAACCAGGCCTACCAAAGCTGAGAGCGGCTCCGTCATGAAGCTCATGGCTTCGGGATTGCTTGTCCCCAGTTGAAGAAACCTTGTCCTCGCCAGGCCGGCATACTCTCAAAGGATGTGTGCCGGGGTTTCCTCCTCAGTCTTGCAGAATCGGCATAACGCGTTATCCCCAAGTAACAAGTGGTGCATGTGCCTGCTGAGCCTACAATGCCTTGTTAGTAACGCCCACAGTAAGAAAGAACGAATCAGTTCAAGCGCGAGAGATTTATTCATATGTTTCGCGCTCGGTGCACTTGTAACTGCTCTAAATTCTCTGGAGTTATTTGGGGGTAGTTGTGTCGAGTACATAAACTTTTAATAGCGATTGTTGTGTGTTATTTCTGTTATGATAATAAATGCTTGTGAGTATTTAGAGAAATCATTTGTTGTTAATAGGTTTTTACTATATTTTTTTTTTATGGAGAGGAGAATCAAGTTTTTAATGCAGATGCCATCTTAAGTTTATTCTATCAATTCATGATCAAATAAGCTGTGTCTAAATTCTAAAAATTAATCATATATCGTACAACACGTGTTTTCTATTCACTTCATTATTAACTTTGTAAGTTACTCAATCTATCGACTTCAACATCATTTTCTGATATTTTATTTTATGGACCGCATAATCCAATAACGTAAAATAACGTTTAGGACGATATTAGGACGATTATTCACGAAAAAAGAATAAAATCCTAAGCAATCACATAATCTTTTCATAGATACGTACAAAAAAAGGTATTTTTGTTATACATAATGACATAATGTGAGTGTAAAAGTAAGAAATTGTAACTCAATAAAAAAAATTTTTTGAAAGCTATAACTAGTTGGTTATACAGAAGTAAAACTAATCTTAAAAATGTTTTAATTTACAAAAATGGAATAAAGTAGAAAAGCACATCTATCTAAATAATCTCAGAAAAATCGGGTAAACTATTAGAAATATACTGCAATGTAAAGAAGCACATTTTACAAAAGTGTGGAAGTGTGCCCTTGAATTCTTCAGTAATTCCATTTTATTTGCCTCCATTTTATGACTAAATGAGTGATGGATAAATGGCTAAAACTATCAACTATCAAAGAAATTTACTTAAATAAATTTATAGATGACTCCCTTAATGAGTAAAAAAAGAAAAAAAAAGAAATACAAATTCATAAACAATTTTAACAAATTTTTTAAAGATTTACGATTGAATTAAAATCAGAATGTTGATTTCTCGATATGGTAATATTTGAGAAATTTGAGAATTTACTTCTACCACCAAGATTTGCACCAGCGACGGCTCCAGGTGGGCTCTCGCCCAGACCCTTCCGCACTCATCGCCGCCACTCTTCTTATTCGACAAGAGATAATAGTAGTATGAAGTAGGCTATATTGCAGTTCAAAAGGCTTGCAATTAAAAGGGTACAACATTAATTTAACACACAGCTTATTAACCAGCTTTGTCATTGACGGCAGCGTATAGCCACGACGCTACAGCGTTATCCATTTTTCACGGCTGAGGACACCAAACAAATCAATGGGAATCTTAATTACAATCATAATACCATATATGTATTCGCTTAAATTTCACTTTCTATATGTGGATTGAATTAAGGAAATGATCGAGTCCAATAAATTGATTCCTTAAAACCGTTATCCGTCAAGTCTGCACATAACATTCTCTTTGTCAGTCAGTATTTCTATTAAGGTAGATCTTCATTAGTGACAATTAAACTTAGGGAATTAGGCTTAGCAATTATTAAAATGGGAATTGTTATATTAGCATTCTTATTAATATTAAGATGAATTGGAATAATTGCCCGTATATGATCTGTTTAATTCTAACATTTATATAATAGCTTATTATGTTTGTTTTTGATAATAATTGTAGGGTTCAAATTGTTAGAAGGCAATATTTAGTAGTCATTATTCAACTTTTTTTACACCTTCCAATTGTTAAATTAAATTTCAGCATTTAGTAATAGAGCATTAGCTATAATAGATTTAAAAATATCCTTGAATTTTAATCTTGGAAAGTGCACTAGATTAGTTATAATAGATTTGAAAATATAATGAGATGTTGTACGGTAATAGCCAGAGGAGTTTTTAAAGAAAACAAATTTCTTTGTTACTCTACGATTCGGGTCCCATTGGTGCTCTTCTTCAGGAGCTCTGTAACAATTTATTGAAAGATTTGAAAATATCTTTGAATCTTTGCATCAAAGTAAGAATATGTTGTTCTTTTTCTATGTTAAATTCTTTGATAGTCAAAACGTTCGGCACTGTGGAATCCGTTTCTTCATAATGCTGAGTTGTTTATATGGTATTTGTTATCTGTGCTGGTTATCTATGTTTTCTAATGCTGATTTGACCAATTTTTCTGATGAATTTCTTTGACGTTTCTTTTTTGGAATTGGTCAATGAAATATCTTTTTATTTTCAGGCTAGTTTTTCGTGAACTATATTCAGTTCATCAGAACTACCATGTAAAAGTATTTAATTAAAAAAAAAAGAAAGATATAATTTATAGTTTATAGTTTATTTATAGTGATGTGAAAACTAAACATGGCTGGAATTTAAATTATACAGGAACTTATTTGTGAAATTGAGGCTGAATTTTCTGCCTATAGAACAATTTGCTAATTGATCAGATTGAGGAGAAGATTCTGCCTTGCGAAATGAAGCAAAAGCATCTTGAATGAGGCAGTAATTAGCTCTATGGGCCCATGGAGATAGTCACGGTTTGGCCGTCCCCGGGCAATCTGACCCATGACATAATGAACTTAATAATTGTCATGCAGATCTATAATCCAATGTTTCATTAAATACAATATTTTGAAAAAAAAAAAATATTATAATAAATATTTTGCCAATGTGTTGAATTTATTTCAGAGATTTATCCAAAACCTGTGAGCCTTATGCAGTGCCATCCTTGTGTTATACGGCTTTCGCTGTCTGTAGAAGTGATGAATCTCTCCCTCCAAAACAGATTTGTCGCAGGGTGAATATTTTTGTGCTTTTACAAATGTCCTCTTTGTCTTAACCATTATAATTTCATTCAGTTTGATCTTCATATAATTTATTCTTCTAGGATTGTGAATTTTTAGAAAATGAACTTTGCCGAAAAGAATATGCTATTGCTAAGAGACATCCATTAATTGGACGTCAGTTGGAGATGCCTGTCTGTGTAGAACTTCCGCCATATTACGATGATGACTGTTTGACTCTCGATTTGCCACAACCAGATCCTGTAGTTCCTGGTAAGTTAGCCGTTAAAATATATGACAAAACCTAGAATCCTCTTTAATTCAGAATAAGTGTTATTAATAAAACTGTGTCGATTTTTCTTCTGTTATTGTAAGGTAAAATTCTTTATTTTACCTCATCTCTTCTTTAGAGATATATCCTGATTAAGTTAGCATTTTAGTTCCTGATTCTTTCTTTTAGTGTTCAGTACATATATTTATTTCTTGTGTACATACTTTGCAATTCTAAAACAGGAACTTATCATGTAATATTTTTTGGCAGGTGATTATTGTTATTGGGGCCGAGGTGAAACATATCGAGGTGCTGTGGGCGTAGGTCAGTCAGGGACACCTTGTGTACCTTGGGCAGAACAATTGTCTCTTTCTATAGCCGATCACCATGAGTTGTTAGGAAGTCATAATTATTGCAGAAATCCAGGGTCTTTACAGTCTCAACCTTGGTGCTATACAAATCACAATGGACGACAAATGGTAGAAATGTGTAACATTCATAAGTGTGGTAAATATTTTTTTTTTCATTTAAATTTAATCAGCCTAGTCTAAATTCCTTATACATTGTGTAGTAATGAATTTATTTATTTTTAGTTGATACACTGTGGTTATACCTGACAGCAGGATGTTGTGGATTACTTGTCCTACTTGTAATATTGCTGACATATTGCTGTTGTAAAGCAAGAACTAGAAAAAGAAATAATCTACCAAACGATGCCGTTTTAAAGGTGGTTTGTCCTCAACATATTTTAGTTGTATGAGATGAATATTTGCAAAATTATACTATACTTCTAATATCGATTAAATTCACTTCTCTTTAATCATATGTATGCACATGATAAATCTTATGAAGTGTATATAACGGAGTTAAAGTCAAATCCAATGCGATCCTATCTATATCTGCTCCCTTTGATGATAGTGGTTCTAAATAGAATTTAGTCGTCTGCAAAGTGTCCAGTGCAAAATTTGAGTTAGTGTGTATGTGAGCTGTAGTTAAACTAATCTAATCTAGAAACTCGGGGCCTCTAAATAGAGGTTCAGCACTGAGACCTCAGCCGGGCCCATTGTGCAATATAGTTAAACTAACAGGTTTGATTTCATTGTGAGCTGTGACATGAAAATATAGTTTGCCTGTTGGGAACTACATATAGAACCTGCAGCTTTTTGGTAGTTAACGAACCTCTAAATCAGCTAATCTATTCCATCACCAGACATGCATACCCTACTATATATCTCTGCAATCATTCAACGTGCATAATATATACAAAGTAGCTACAATAGATACAGGTCGCAGTGGATCTGGTTTTGAAGCTATGTGTGGAAATTAATGTAAACATTATAATATAAATCAGCGATTAAATTTGAATAAATGAGTTTTATTAACTTATTCTTATCAACTTAAGATTTGTATAAAAATTTAGGGTGTAAAAAATTCTCCATGCCGAAAAGCCAAAGGTAGTGGATTGGAGATGTCCGCGTTGATTCCTGGCTCTGGAGCTTCTAGCGTGAAAAGTGAAGCAAGATCAAGGGTACGTGAATTCCATCCAGCGAATATAAGGTTCGTCCAAGAACTTGGAGAAGGAGCTTTTGGTCAGTAGAAAATTAAAATTAATGTATTAGCTTTCTCATTAAATTAGTGACCACTTTTGTATTTTAACATTTTTTTTCTTTCCAGGAAAAGTATACAAAGGTGAAATAGTTGGAACCGGCGAAGAACCTCTTTTGGTGGCTATTAAAACATTGAAAGAAAATGCTTCCGCTAAAACTACTGCAGATTTTAGAAGAGAGGCAAGTAACTCTTTTCAATTTTAGTAATTTGTAAATATTGATGCTTCCAACCCAAACTTACAGTCAAAAATTGTATTAAAATAAGTTCTTAACATTACTGTGCGGATGATTTTTTCCCAAAACAAATCGAATCCCTTATTTATTGAACGATTTTGCTAAAATTAACGAGAATATATTATCGATACTTTCTACTAAGTGAAGCAGACATTGTAA
Source organism: Triatoma infestans (assembly GCA_011037195.1). NCBI lineage: Eukaryota > Metazoa > Arthropoda > Insecta > Hemiptera > Reduviidae > Triatoma > Triatoma infestans. The sequence continues at coordinate 121,747 of JAAEAF010006794.1, forward strand.
TTGTTTTATTTATTCACTGCCACTGTGTTTGTTTGTGAGGAGTTCAGCTTGAATATCTTAACAAAATAATTTCCTAAGTACATCCAATTATTGTAAATATCTTCCTTAATTCCAGTCATCTGGTTTTTGCTTTATTCTAATTCAAAGATAATTAATACGAGAACCGCTTTCTAAAAAAACTAACAGGTTGACTTGATGTGTGAGCTGCGACATGAGAACATTGTGTGTCTGTTGGGAGTTTGTTTAAGTAGAGAGCCGCTATGTATGTTATTTGAATTCATGCCCAAAGGAGACTTACATGAGTTCCTCATCACACATTCACCCCACTCAACAGATGGAATGCTCACCCAAACTGATCTACTAAACATGGCTACTCATATAGCTTCAGGTAATTTGTTGAACAACTTGATTTTTAATTAACTTTTCCTTTTTTTTTAAAAAAAAAAAGAAGAAAAAAAAGATCGCCTTGAACGTGAGACGGCTCTTTCAAGATTTCTGACGGTCTCTGAGTTTCCGATTCGAATTTCAAACTGCTTCATAAAGAGGCATTAGAACATGACCCAAAAGTTCATTATTCGCGTATTTATCTTTTCAGGAAATTCAACATCAAAACAGTAAAACAAAAATATTATTTTATGATAAATGAAATCTAAGAAATTTCTAAGTTCTAGACTATAAATGTTAGTTCTTTAATTTTTCTACAGTTCTTTTAGCAGACTTGAACAGAAGTCCAAATCGCTTGAAAATTTGGAAGGTTCAACCCGACGTTCCCCAGTACTTCACCCAGCTGGATGTTGATGGCAAAATGTTTTCTATTGCTGTCTATACAAAAATTATATTATCTTCTTGGTTTGGGAGAGAACGTTTCCTAGAGGCGTTTTAGATGTGTTTATCTAAAAATTTACTTCAATAAAAGCTCAAATATAGTTTTGCAAAGTTTTCAAAGTTGTCACATTTGACCGACTTCTGAGAACTGCATTTAGTGTACCAAATTGGAAGAAGTGAGTGTAATAAGAGTTAGAAGGTAATTCCCGATAAGTTAATATGTAGTAGCAATTGCGTTGCTGCAATCTTAAGATGGAGAACTGCTTCATAGTTATCTTTTTCCAGGCTGTCAAGCTGCTAAGATTGGTTACAACTCAGGGCTGGTTTATGATTGCCTGGGAATCTTGATGAGTGTCGGAAAACTAATTAGATATATCTTGCTTGGGAGGTCTGGTATTTAAGTGTGATGAAAACGAGGGATCTTCACAAGCCTTATCGGATCACTATCCTTTTGTAGCATTTCAAATGCTTCTGGAGGCCACTTTGGTACTCGCCTTAGGACACTCATTATTAACAAATAAGTTGCTCGTAGGAGACGTTCTTTTCTGATTAAGATAGGATTGGAAACAATTACCCATAGCTTAGGCTGACTTAAGCCTGACCAATTAAGTTTATATTACCGGGTTATATTCCAAGTTTACTATTATGGTCCCTGTTAAGTTTATAGTATTCCAGGTTTGCTTAACATCGACAGCAAACATATAAATTTAACAACATTATACAAAAATTAAATTCGTAGAAGTATTCAAAAATATTGATCACATTCTCTTGGAACATTTTAATTCTTTTTATATTTATATCATTGTAAGTTAGTTAGTTCAGAATTTATTTATCCACTAGTATCATTTATAGAAATTTAATATTTATAAATGTATGTTAGTTAAAATTTCCGATTTGTTATAGGAATGGAATATCTTTGTAGTCATCATTATGTACATCGTGATCTAGCTGCTAGAAATTGTTTAGTCGCAGAAAATCTTACTGTCAAAATATCAGATTTTGGTCTTTCAAGAGATGTTTATTCTTCTGATTACTATAGGTAAACTCTGATTATTTAATTTTAAATATTCACAATTAATCATTGCCGCATGAAGAATTCAAATTAGTATTAAATGTATATATTTTTAATATTTGCTTTTAATATTGCTTTTCCAGAAATATATATTATTGTAACGAAGAAGGTCTATAGTTTTTCCTTTATTCCAAATAGAGGATTGCAAATAAAAATATTTCCTTATTTATTGGACAAGGTCGTCTAACTTCATTTTCTATAAACATTTGTTCAGAAAAAGGCATGCCTGAATCAAATTTTGAAATATTACATTGTGTATTGAAATACTTCAAAGCAATTAAATTGCAGGGGGTTGCTGCATCCATATATTCTATCTAGTAGGGAAGAGTATGGAGCCTTAAGTCTGACCACGTACTAAGCATGCATCGCTCAGTTTAATGATTTAGGAGATCTAACTGAGGTTGTAAAGCGGAATCATGAAATAGCACAGTTTATTTAAACTTATCCCCGAATACGACCAGTCCACTAAGCCTTTTGGCTCCAGTAAGTATTAGCTGAGAACCCAGGAGGGATTCTTTAGTCCATGATCATTATAAAGAAATGCTGAAGCAACGAAAGAGCGGGGGTATACTCCCAGAATGAAGTAGGCTTTGTTCAAATAGAGACGTTTGAAGCTTTGAGTCAGATACGTTCTAAGCATGCGTCCGTTTACTCAGCTCTGCGAACTCACTAGACATTCTTCTAGATCAAACCTTTAGTTTCAAGTACCATAACTTCTAGGAGTTAGATGATTTTGGTTCAACATTACCAGCAAACGGGCATAAAGGATTGCTTTTCTTTTGGCTTAGTTTTACCTGCAAAACGGTCAAAATTATTTTTATTTGACCTGGGATTCCAATTATTATTATTTAATGTCTATTTTTGCTTTTCACTATTTTTTAACAAGAAGTATCAATTTATTTTTAGGGTACAAAGTAAATCTCTGTTACCTGTGAGATGGATGCCACCAGAATCCATACTCTACGGTAAATTTACTACAGAGTCAGATGTATGGAGTTATGGAGTTGTACTCTGGGAAATTTATAGTTACGGACTTCAGGTTAGATAAAAATTCATGTTAAAAATTTTTTAGTCATTTGTTTTAACCCATAAAATTCACCGATATATATATATTTGTTCCAGCCTTATTATGGATATTCAAATCAGGAAGTTATAGAAATGATAAGGTCCCGACAATTGTTGCCCTGCCCAGAGGATTGTCCGTCTCGTATGTACTCTGTGATGATGGAATGTTGGCATGAAGTACCAGTCCGCCGGCCACACTTCCCAGAACTATCAGCACGATTAAGATCATTTCAGCAAAATGGAATGGGTGTAAGATTACCACCTCCTCCACCATCGCTTTATGCTCCAAGTCCCGCGCACATATAGGACAACTCTTCCAGCCACATGCTGGCCACGCGATTGTAAACTCATTTTTTAGAAGTTTTCTTTTGCAAAATTCCTAATTTTTACAAAATCTCCGCATTGCCTATCCTTTTCAAAAACCTGGTGCTGAGTGAAAGTTTTTAAGTGTAGGTTATTTTTTAAATTTTTAAATGAGTGCAATGCGAAGGTGAATGTGGCATTGTCTGCCTCTCGATTGAGTGAGATACTTATGAATTTTTATTACTAATAGTGAAGTGATAACAATTCATGTGCGAAATATGACAGGAGAGATAATGTGGTGCCTAATGTGTACAGTAAATTTTTAAAAGGGCCTTGAATGTCGATACAAAATGTATTTGTTTTTAATAATCCTTTTTAAAAAGATATTTATATTTATAATAACAGTTTAAAAGAAAGTTCATGAACACTTAAATATGAGAACTTACAATTGTACGAAATGTATCTGCTGTTAATATCCTCAACGAAAATGTGCACATAGAATTGAAACATTTTACTTAAATCTGTTCTTTTTTCGTCTCTTCCACCAATATCAGCTAGATTCATAGCGCACAAGGCCTAACTAGGATGGCGAAATTATACTTTGCATTTCTATAAATTATCCTTTCTCTGTTCCTAATGATAGTGTAGTGGTAGCAGGAGAACACACAACTGACATTGAACTCACGTTTAAATGTTTCCGAATAAGGGGAGGGTGGAGTGACCGAGAGAATAGTGACGACTGTTGGTCGTCAAATGGTGTAGCTTTGGCTGAGTCGCTTGAAGTATAATGTGATTAGTTAGATATTGGCAAATGATAATTTTCTTTCTGCCCTAAAATAATGAAAATAAGATAAAATAATAAGGAAAAACTAATCATTTAATAGTGTCCCAAAATTGAATACACATTTTTTATGCACATTTTCTTGCTGCTATAGTAGGATTGTAGCCCATCAGATTTATGAAAATGTGTTATCTCCAGACTCACCGGCTTTCAGGCCTCGAAGTATGAAAGAATTAAAAATCAAAAGATGTGAAGAACCGTTTTTCGGTTTCCAAAATTTTATTTATTTTTATTTGTTCTGATGTTTCGCCATGTTGGTTAAGGATAAAACGGCAAGATTTTAAAGATACAAACACAGTTATAGACATCATTACAGAATATATTAGAAGATTACATACCACCATCTGCATTTGAAGAATCTGGTCTGTGCAAGGCTTTTGTGAAGGAGTCTGCAACCATTTCAGTGATGGGGACATGTTTAGAAGTCAGTCATTTTCATTCTTATCTTCTCACAAATAAAATGGCGTAAGTCGAAATGTTTCATTCTGGCTTGATAGCCTCCGTCAAGAGCTAGGTTCGGCGTCCCTTGATTATCAACAAAGTTAATGGGTGGTCCTCCTATCGTGGATCCCATAAATTCTTCAGACCCCCTTTAGCTAAAGAGTTTTTTGAGACGCAGCCGATATAGACATATATTGCCTCTGTGCTAGATGAGGCGCAACTGTTGATTGTTTCTTATTATCCCAGGAAACTGAAGTGCCATTTTTTAGAAATGTATAGCTAGTCACCGATCTCCTTTGATCAGGAGTCACTCGCCCAATCAGCACTTTATTTTGGATGGCTTTTCACCATTTAAGTCCAACTTCCAACTGGAAGTCCGTATCAAGTATCTCTAAAAACTCGCTTAACTGCTGACGAATGAGCCGTCCCGGGATTGTTGTTGAATCTGCTTAAGTAGCTAGCAGCAATCGGTATATCTGGTCTTGATATTTATATGCAAAGAGCAGACTGCCAGTGGCTTTTTGATACGGCGCGTTGTTCATTTTCTTAATTTATTTTTGCGTAGTGGGTTCTTCTTGGGCTCAGAGGCTCCAACACGGTTACATGGTTACATTGGTCCATATTGAACTTCAAAACCTGTTCGGTGTATCTTTTTGCTGGCTGATCCAAATCTTCTTCTCTTTCCGGTTTCTCGTCCGCTGAAATACCACGACATATCTGGCGTCCCCAGGTGCACCATCTTGAAGGTCCTCATTAGTTGGGATTTAACTTGCTGTATTAGTTTTTTGTCATTCGAAAAAATCAGCAGATCGTCTCCCATTCAGCCAGCCATAATCATCAAGGAGTTTTCTGTCTTTCTAAAATATACGCAAGAATAAAAACTTGGCTGCCGGAGCCCGGTGTTCTTCAAACAAGCATCAAGCTTTATATTCCACGCCCTACTGACTAATTTGAGCCCATAGAGGAACACTTTATTGGTTTTCTGGTAGCCCGTTGGTTGAAACAAATACAACTTCTTGGCTAGATCTCCACCCATCGTATCTCGGTTAGAAACTGCATCCATATGAACAGTATCCATGTTAAGCTCTGCAACTAGGGCCAACTAGGGAATCTTAAGGAATTACAACGACAACTGGGGAGAAAGTTTCCTTCCTTTCTTTTCCTTTTCTTTATGCGCATCCTTTAACAACAAGGCGAGCCTTATAGTGAACGTTTATTCCTTCAGCATCTTTTGTGGGGCTAAAAACCCGCTTCAACTCAATGGCTTTTGTTCTGGTGGAAGGTCTACTAATTCCCGTTTGCCGATCTCCAGTTGGGATTGATACTCCTGATCTGGTCCATAGCTTCTCGCCAAACATCTCCGTCTTTAAATTGACTGTCTCCTTAAGGTTATAGGGTGCCGGGCTTCTAATCTGTTGGTTAAGGATAAAAGGGCAAAATTTTATAAGAATCTTAAACATAACTATGGACATGACTGTCTCCTCAACTGTTATAAAAAAGTGAAAAAAGTAAAGAGTATTCCCGTTGAGGAATTTTGACAAGTACTGTCGGATCCCATGGAGATCGAATCCCAATATCCAGTTTGGACTTTCTGCGATTTTTCGTTTTTGAGCTATACTGTTCACATACATTCACACTCACGCAGACCATTTGCTAAAAACCACTTTTTTGGACTTAGGGTTCCTCAAAACGATATTTTCGGTGAAAAGTAGATATCGAAAATTTGACACGATTACAATACTCCCTATTACTAAAGAGTAAGTGAAAGTAAAAGTTTTTGTAACATCGTAATATTTTATTCTAAAGATTAACTTATGGAGACCATGAATTTAACTTGTGAACATAAACCGTACTCAATCTACATAGATAAATACATGTAATCCTTCTATTTGGTTGCGTAAGTGTCCGTTAAATTTTATAAATTTACATCCCCGTTTCATTAGCTTTTTTTTTTAAACTTTTACTTTAGTTTTTATTTAGTCCACATCTCAATGCAGTACGAAAAAAAGATTTGTGACTTGATTTGTGGATAGCACTATTCAAAAGAGAAAAAAAAATCACTAAAACTTCAAACTTATGTTCTGTTTACGCATCGTTTGGATTCGCTACAAGTTTTCAGTCAAAATTGGTTAGACACTCTTCATGGAATCTTTTATCGTCTTTACGCAATTAGTCGTAAGTCTGTCACGTTTATTTAAACATTTTTCTGGGAAAATTTAAGGGGTAATGCAGATCTGGAGTTGACACTTTCGTCTATGGTTCACTATTTCAATAATATACTCACGGTTCACTCTGATTATGTAATATCAACGTCAATAATGTATGAATACTATGTTTAAAGAAAATTTGCCATATGTAACTTGATAGTGCATTCAAGAAAGTTGTTAAATATTTATAATTACTGCTTTTGGTATCCATTTCTGTTTACAACTAGCAGAAATACGCACAGCCTTTTGTAACATCGTAATATTTTATTCTAAAGATTAACTTATGGAGACCATGAATTTAACTTGTGAACATAAGCCGTACTCAATCTACATAGATAAATAGATGTAATCCTTCTATTTGGTTGCGTAAGTGTCCGTTAAATTTTATAAATTTACATCCCCGTTTCATTAGCTTTTTTTTTTAACAAGTTCCTTTTTTGTTAAAGTTGTTTTTAAGATTTAGTTTAATTTGAAGAGTACATCAAAGTGAGAATTCGACTACCTATCTTCCTTCTTAATAAAAAGTATTGAGTTTATAAGCATATAAACAGCAGTTCCCTACTTATAGAAAAAAATATAAAATCATCATATAATATCGTGTTAGTCGGTAATTTGAATTTCATACTTGTTTTCTGTAGGGCTGCTTTTCTAAATTGGACGTTCAGTGTGATATATTTAAAACTGAAGAAGCGTAAGCTCAAAAAAAAAAAAGAAAGAAAAATTACTGTACATTGTATAATTAAGTAAAAAAAAAGACCAGATTAGGAATTATATAAGATATTTATTTTTTAGGATTTTAAAAATATTATAAGATTAGCTAGGGCGGCAACTTGTTTAAAGCTCATTAAAATAAAAATTGCATTTATAGCTTAGTGATATTTATTATATTTAGGTCATTCATAAACAACAAATCAATAATACGCAATCACAGATTAGCAGTACACAACGATAAACTTTATTATTTATATTTATATCAGAGTTGCAGTTATCTGATTAGATTTTTTTCTGTATTGAAAATAACATTCAACAAATTTTACATTTACCTTTTATTTATTCTTTTTTTACGAAAAATGATTTATGAAAATTGGGAAAATATTCTTATTTCTTCAAACGAAAATAGTTAATTTATAACTTAATTTTTTAACTAAAATAATTCTCTTTTATTTCAAAAGTGGCATTTACTTTATTTATTTATTTTTTTCTTGAAAAGAAAAGTTATTGTTAAGGCCAAAGTACACAACCAAAGGCTTTTATTTTAAAATAAATTAATTTTTTTGTACATTTATTATTAAAACTTATAAGTACTGCGATTTTTAAAACTTTGTATGTGTATATATAAATATTTTTAAAAAAATTACAATAATATTTGATGTATACACATGCTCACCTTTACTACTTACACCTAGTGTTTCTAATTATCTTAGGTTTAAAAACTTAGTTTGTTTAACATTGAAAGGATATTTAAATCATAATTCAAGATTGTGAAGGCGTTCCCCAGTAGGGCTGCTTTAATATACGTATATTAAAGCAGCCCTTGCTATAATTATAGCAACCCTTGCTATATATTAAAGGGCTTGCTAGATGCGTATCTAAGCGGCAAGTTTCAGATTTTGTGTCTCTGACAAAACAGATTGCCAACTCAAAAGCCTAGACTATAACTCAAAATTATTATCACTGGCATGTTTGTCCACATGAAAGGATTAATTATATACTAAAAGAAGCTCTATTATATGTTATTAATATATAATTGTATATTAGTAGATTTAACAGCAGAAACAAAACCATTGTATAAGTTTCAAATTCCAATAAATTTTCGTCCATAGCAAAAATGCCACCGAATCACAATTGGGTAGTTTTAGTACTAAAGGCAGCATCTTAGAATTGGATTCTTTTAGCATCTGTAACATAAAATAAATTTTTAAATCCCATATCCTTTCATTAAAAATATACTAAAGTTTAAAATCGTAAGATAATAGAAACCTTTGCTTTGTGTTAAAAATGTATGTGTTTTATCAGTGTAATACAAAAAAATCGTGTGGTATTTTGTAAAGTTCATAGTTTTTATTTATTTTATTGTATAATAGATATAATAATCTTTTAAAGGTTAATCCCTAATGAAAATAATAAATCTTTTGCTATTCAATTGCATGAAATTCTTTACTCTAGCTAAAGTGCTATATTTATTTTTTTATGGATAAAAGTTCTAAATGTATATTGGCTTCATTCTATGTTCGAGATGTATATTTTATCGGAAGATGCAAATAAATCAAATTTAAATAATCCCCCCCAGAGGGGATGGTGTTCATTTTTAAAAGAAAAATTAATATGAAATATTGTATTGTACATATATATAAATAAGGTACGTGATTTGTAAATTTCATTTTTACAGCTTTTGTACTCAATATCTAAGGCATTAAATACTGCCACTTAAATTGGATTTTCTAATCAGATTGTACATATTAAATATGTAATGTATTCATTTATTAAATATCAGTGTCTTCTCTTAATTGTATATTTATATATTGTTGTGATTTGTATAAAAAAATATATATATATATTAATTAATCAAATTAGGATTAGTAGTTTCTGTTGTTATTATTCAAAGATAAAAAATGACAAGAAGATTTTTTTCATAGAAAAATGATTCTTGAAATTTCTGCAGAATGACAATATATATATCGCACAAACATTTCTTAGAAACTTTGAAGGATCTAGAGTGATCTCAACTCTAGAATGTCTTGATTTAATTAGTCACATTGGGGTACACAATTTAGTTCAAGCATGAAGTTTGAGCAGTTTTTGTTGAGTGTTACATAAATCATTAAGTGAATACATCAAAGAGAGAATTCTAACAAACCTTTTAAGTGTTATATTAATCATCATAAGTGAATACATCAAAGTGATAATTCTAAACTTATTCCCTTTTAAATAAAAAAAAATATTGATTAATAAAAATAAAGGCAGAGATATAGGAAGCGTGGGCTCAACGCAAATGAGTTTTATAGGGGTCCTCTTGAAAATGTCAATTATCATAGTTACATAAGTTACTCACAGTATAGTAAAACATACAGAAATACCAAAATACAGCTTTCTGTAAAATACAGAAATTACCAAACAGAACTTTTTATTTTGGGCAAATTTTACAAGATTTGTTTTTATGAAAAGTAGCAAATATGCAGCAGCGCTGTTTGAATAAGTGGACTACCCCAATTTCTCTCAATTTTGTCTTTCTTTAACGAATGTATATCGAACAAGACTAATAATAACTGTCATCCCACTACTCAAGATTCCAGACGTAGGGCCTTCAGAGATATATAGCATTTTTCAATCAAATTAAACCTTTTTCCATTCAAATTAAATCTTTTATGAACCAAATTATCACTTATTCTGATTAATTTGAACACTTTTTTTAAACACTGAACCACAATTAATTAATTAATTAATTAATTAAACAGCTATGTCAGTGAACTACCTTTTTCACCTCATTTTGAACATTTGATTCAATCCAATTAATCCTCATTAGATTCAATTTGAAATCTTGAACATTTTGAATCACAAATAAAGTCCTATTGATCCTTTTTAAAACCGATTTATTATTTTGCCTTTTATTACCTCATTTTAAACATAATGAACTACTTTTCAGACAAATTTATCCTTTTTTGAATCGACTAATTAATTGTCTTCTTGCATCCATTTTAAACATCGTGAACCACTTGTTACACTCAAGAAAGTAACCCTGTGGCTGCTCCGACAACTTAGTGGGGTCGGTGGGGTTTCGGGAAACAAAAAAAAAGGAAACTCAAGTGTTTTTCAATAAACAACATATTTCGTAAAAATGCTAAGTTTGAAGTAAATTGTAAATTGGAATACAAGTAATGCGGCAAGAGTAAATCACCTTGCGAGTAATTCATACCACAAGTTTTTTTTTCTCTCATTTACTAAGAAACCTTTGCCATTATGTCAGATTTTCAGAATTGTATTTTCACTCGAAATACATCTACTGTCTCGAGGTTATTTGAGTGTGTAGAACATGTCTTTAGTGAATTGTCTGAATCGCAGAAATCAGAAACTGACCGCCACGGTAATCCGAAATGAAATTTTCAAACAAAATCTGTCTGTCAATCCGAAGAACTATTTTAGTGATTTGTTTAATCATAGAATATTTACTTCATTCTTTATTCTTAGCTATATTGCTGCAGTATTTATCTAGAGTCTATCCAGTTCTATCTAGAGTTCTTTTGGCTTATAATACGTCTCTCGCTGCGATATATGGGGTACCTCTTTAGCAGAGAAAGCGTTACCGAGCCTGCTGACAGGGGATAGGTGGTAATTGGGAGGGGGTTTTGGATGTGAGCGCTTACTTCTAATTAATTAAATTTGAAAATTTATAAAAATGTCGAATAAACATGCACTCAGTAGAGCAGAAATTCAAAAAACATACAGGCCTACAACGTTTAAAGGAAAAGGTGTGATCTTGATATAAAGTTCTATTGCGTCGATTCATTCTTGCCTTAAATGTTTACGGCTGTAAAAACTTCTCCGCAGCCTGCTTATTTTTATATTAAATTTGTCATGTATTATTTGCTTTCACATATTCTTGCTTTACTTGTACGGACACATTTCATTCCTTTATCTTTAGTTCAATATGACAACGAAGAAGTCAGAGAATGAAAAATACTGTTTCATGATTATTAGAAAATCTCCATAAAAAAGGTTTTTCTTTTCCTACTTCGGCTATTCAGTCATTTGCGCCATGTGGCCCAGTATAAAATTTTAGGAAAGGAGAATCCATGGAAAAAGTGAAACATATATTACAATTAAAAATCAATCAGAAAATTTAGAACCCTTTTCAAGATAATCAAAACTTTGGCCATTTGCAGTAGAATAATAATTGTGTATGGATTCGAGAACACATAGCTGCCAAGAAAATTATCATTTCTATTTAGATCTTGTTCTTTTTAAAATAAAAGACTGCATTCTTGCAGGTAAGAATGTTGTTCATCTACTAGATTTGTTCATAAATGGAAATTAATTTGATTTCACTGTCTACGGCAATTAACTGACATCTTCCAGGCTGTTATATAAAAAAGGGATCGATAAGATCTTCCAGGGCCATAATACCTCTGTTATCTGTAGTCAACATTCTTGGAGATCCAAGTGAATATAAAAATGAGATTAAATAAACAAATTTCAGCTTCAGGACTATTTGAACATTTAATACCGTATCTAAGTAATAAAATAAGATAACACCAGCTGGTAAATTTAAGTTAAGCTGGAATTATTCACAAATTAATGATGGAAGGGAAGGGAAGTGGTTAGCGTACTGGACTCCCACGCGGAGGACCCGGGTTTAAGTCCAGCTGTGCTACCCTTAGATTTTTTCTTCATAGGAGCCTCTACAGCTCACTGTCCGGAGGCCGGCAATGCATGAGAAGGCTCCGGGCGCCAATGCCCATAGATGTTGATGCGCCTTAAATAATTAAAAAAAAAATAATGAAGAAACGCTTTATGATAAGAGAAAATTTACCAAGTTTACCTAAGAAAATTTAAAAGTCTAATTTCTATATTATGTAGTGACTGATGAATTTGGTACAGCATTTAGATCAACTGAAATTAAATTTAATATTAAACAAGTTTTGGTATCCCCTACTTGTTATTCCTGAGCAGTCGTTCAAGTACAAGGAAAAAGAAGCAACTGAATGGCCTTTTTTGTAAATGGTTGATACAAAAAAAAAATATATAAATGATTTATAGGATTTAAACAAAACAATATTAGAGAATAATATTAATCAAGGCGGCAACTTGTTTAAACTCATAAAAATAAAAACAAACAAAAAATGTAAGACTATTAAAAATTTGCAGGTCCGAAGAGTGGATAGCGTACTAGACTCCCATGTATATATATGTGGTCCAAAGTAAATAAAAGAAATTAAAAAGGAATCCATTAATTAAAAGTTTTTAACAAACCAAGCTTCCAACTTTGCGAAGAATATTTCTTATCAAACATGTTGAAGGAATTTCAAAATTCGCATTTTGTAAAGGTATAGAAAATAATGGTATAGAATAAAATAAAAATACTGGATGATATCATAAAAAAAAATTACTATTAAAATAATTCAGGAAATTTATTTGGCCGAAATAAATAAGAAAACTAAGTACTTTAACAAAATAACATAACTTGCACCATTATTCTGATAAAAAATATATTAGAATAAAGAAAATGACTCAAGAATTTTCGATTTTGGGGGTTTACATTCATTAAATTTAAAAAAAAAAAAATAATACATTAATTGTAAAATGGATTGTATGTAATCCAATGCGCTCTGGATTGATTTTTTGCTTGTTTACTTGTAGTGAACAAGGATTTATAAACAGAAGAAGCAGAAGGATCACTTGCTACAGAATAATCTCCTTTTGTCTTTTTAAAATCAGATGTTTGCAATCCAAGTCCGACTGCTGGTCTCTTCACGCCATCTAATAAACAATACAAAAAACAGTCTGTACTAAACACCTAGTGAATTGAGTGCAATTTATTATTTTCAAAAAAAAGAAATATATATATTGATGCATGTGTATGTGTCTTCCATATGTTTACTTACTCTTCTCAGATGTTTTTGCTGCCACAGTTTTCGACGAAGGACCAGGTGCAATTTTATTGACAGAGGCGGTCGATTCGCTTTCTTGCTTCACTTCATCCTTTTTCTTCTTCTTTTCCGCCTTTAGTCTGGCTACTCTTGCTTCCATTTTTACTTTATTTGAATCCAAATCTTCTGACGTAGCGTTAAGAATTACTAGATCACTTTCAGAGACGGGCTTTCCACACTTACAAATAAATATAGAACTATTAACTTTGTAATCTGTTTGTTTAAATAAATCAGAAGTTATTGAATATTATTAGATACGAATTTTAATAGTTTAGAGAAAGAATAGTGAATGAAAATTATTTATCACAGTTATTCGAGTATGTCTTTTTGGTATTACATATATTATTACCTTATGGCAAACATTTGATTTCACTTCTTTGACGGCTCTTTCTGAAACGACACATCCACAACTCCAGTAGAAACAAAACTTGAATTTTCCATTCATTTCGAGACCAATGACTGGACATATGTATGGTGAACTCTGATGATCAATATAAGCATCTCCTTTATCTATTCCCCCGATAAATGATGGATTTGGTGTCAAAATTAATTCCTTTACATCCTGTTAAAAAGACACATTATAAAAGTAAATATACAAATGTCCCCTAGGGAAAAAGGATGTAATCATTCACATTCTTCATGATACTAGTAACATAATTACAGTTCCCCACAGGTTTATACTGAAGGATGATTTGGATGCCGTAAAATGCGGTGTTAAATGAAGTTTAATATGTTAGGTAACTAGCCACTGTCTCCAGAGCTAGATTAGGAGCTTAACATGCCGCTAAGGGAGGCGATTTGTGATTCTACAGCCATCATCTTCTCCGACAAACAAACTTCTACTTTTCAGGCTATCAGAAACAAGATTGGTATAGGATATCCTAATCCAGTCGTGTCCTACTATTCTGATATAATCAAGTCTCTCTCGTTTGATTTCTTGGGCATTTAAGGCCACAGGCAAAGAGGTGGTGTATCGCCATACTCTTGAGGCTCTAAAAGGACCTCTTATGGAACACAAACTTTTTGTAGCAGTTCAAAATGGCTCTTGATTGGAAGCATTACAACAAGAATGTACAACTGAACTAAGGAAAGAGAAAAATAAAAAATATATTCATAGGACCTTGCATTACTGAAACTGGCCCATTAAGGCATAGGTCTAGTATTCCGCATGACAGGCTTCTGCAATTTTTAAAAGCTAAACATTGCATGGGGCTAGCAAGTGGATAAACTTTGCAGTATTTGCCAAAAGGAAGAAGAAAACCAGAGCCTCATGCTTTATTAAAAAATTACTCAGCCTGATTAAAAGACATCTAACTGACTGCCCAAACCGCATTTCAATTAATTGATCATCATCATTCTAGACTTTGTTATAACGTTAAACAAATGCTAAATTTGTCGTTCCCTTGTTGGAATTGATGTGAAAACTATAGAAAAGATTTAAATGGCTAAAGAAATTCAACTGCAATAATGCGATAAATATGTCAAAATGAAATACGAAGAAAAAAAAATTAATCACTAGTATTAAAAGAATTGAAATTTTATTTTTTAAACTTTTTGAAGATTAAATCTGATTAAAGTCCTAAATGAGCTCTGAAAACGTTTAAATAAAAAAAATGATCAAAAGGTTCGGGAGCTTTTATTGCCATCAAACCAAAAACATCGACCTTTCCTAGCATGGCAGTGAATTTCAATCAAAACTTCAAAAGATTTTTGCATTAAAACAAGCAAAATGTTGTTTGCTTGTTTTATTAACAACGGTCAACTTAGTTATTATTTATATTGATTTTTGCTTTCTAAACATCAAATTATATATAACCCTAGCAGTTCTAAAATAAAAAAAAGAATGAGAGATCTCAAAAGTTTTTCGAATGTGTTTACTATTCAAGA
Source organism: Triatoma infestans (assembly GCA_011037195.1). NCBI lineage: Eukaryota > Metazoa > Arthropoda > Insecta > Hemiptera > Reduviidae > Triatoma > Triatoma infestans. The sequence continues at coordinate 137,032 of JAAEAF010006794.1, forward strand.
GTATGTTACATACCTTAATGGATTTTATATGTTTTGCAGATTCTGGAAGAGTTGTTTTGTCTAGAACACCTAAAATAACTGCATCTTTATTATACAGACGACCTAGTCCACAGGCTACAACGGGATCCCTTAGTTGGGTCTGTGAAATGCTGCAATGACGCCATAAAAATGCTAGTTCAGCAACTTTATCTTTCTAAAAAAATAATAATCGTTCGTTATAATGTCAGTTAAACAAGAGATTTATAATCTTAATATGGTTTCCTGTTACCTGCTCAGATTTCTTTTTGGTTCTAACTAGCTCATCTCTTTTAGGAATAGTACCACCATCACAACCCATTTCAATATTTTTTTATCACGTTATTTTGAAAATATTTCTTTAAACATTCGTTTTAGATAGAATCTACCCGGTTGATTACACAAATTATTCTGATGGTCTGATTCTTATATACACTTACACTTAGCAACAGAAAGAAAGGTTATACATATTTACTAATTACTATAAAGTGATAACCTGATACTTGTATCGACATCACGCTGTATGCTATGGTCTAAACTGAATTTAAAAAACTGGTGCGAAACATTCACATTACTTTCTCTTTACTCAAATTAATACAATTTAATCAGAAATTTTCTTTAAAATTGCAACGTTACAATGCTTAGTTAGGTAGACTAAAAACCAACAAAGCGGTGGTGGGGCTAAAAACCAACAAAGCTTATGCAAATTTAAATTAAACTAACGAATCAAATTACCTTCTAAAATATTTTATTTTTGTTTCAAATAAAAATGACACATTTCTATATATGCAGCAAGCATTCGAAGTTTAACAAAATCATGTAACCGTTTTCGAGAAAATTCCAAAAAACTTAAAAACCTAATTTGTAAAATCGTACACTGGTAAACCGATTTTGTTCCAATTTGGAATTCTGTTGATAGTTTAATTTGTATTATCATTGTAATTCGGGTGCCTAATGGCGCGGGACCTAAGCCTATGTGGCCTTTATCCCCCCGAGACCCCCCTATAGCCTTAATGAATCTCCCCCGGTAGCTTACCGGTTAATCTACAGTATCCCAAGATATCCCGAAACTCCAGCTCGCGCAGACAATCCTGCGGGAGTGATGCCCTCCCAAAAACACGAAACCTAGTACCAGCGAAACGGGGACACTGACAAAGGTAATGGTACACCGTTTCCCTGACTCCGTCGTCACAGTTCTGACAAATGGGACTAGACGTCCTCCCTATATAACAAGTGGCTGGACACCCAAGTGTGTCCAGTCACTATCCCTATCAGGGTCCTCAGACCCGTCCTACTAAGTGACAGGAGATACTCCGAAGTTCCCTGCCTACTTGTCTTTATAAATCTTTTGAATTGGAGGCACCCCTGCGTGTCCCCCCCAGCGTTTCTCCAAAACTTTCGTCTCCCAAAGTCTAATCGTTTGACACGAAACGTCTTTGTGACAGCCACGGCTGGTTCAGGACCGCAAAATGGTTGAGATGATCCCTCCATAAGCCAACTGGTCTGCCCTCTCATTCCCCTCTATTCCCGCGTGTCCGGGTATGCAATAGAGGCGCACCGTACCCCTCCGAGCTAAAGCATTGAGCTTCCTCCGACAATCTCCCACTAATTTCGAACTCCACCAAGGCTTACTCAAAGCCCTTAGTGCGGCCTGGCTATCCGAGAAAATCCGCACTTCCTTGAACTCTCCCTGCCACTCCCCCACCAGGTGGCAGCATTCAATAATGCCCACCACCTCTGCCTGAAAGACCGTGGCCAACCCACCCAAGGCCACCGAACTCCCTCTATCCAACTCCTGAAACCATGCTCCCGCTCCCGAAAGGCCAGTGCCCTCCTGCCTAGAGCCATCTGAATAGCAGCGAATAATACCGCTACCCAACTCCGTTGGCCTCGTGAGGTTATCATCCCCTATACTACTAATGATAATCTCATAATCTCTCTCAAATCCCCATTTCTAGGTCGTCTCATCAAGTTTGGATAGCAGAAATCGGTTCACTCGCCAAATTTCGTCCTTGATCCTAGTGTGATCACCCCGAAAGGTTCTCACCCATTCTCCCTTGCACCTCATTCTGAGGTACCCTTTCATTGCCTCCCCCGTTACCACGTTCTGAAGAGGGGTTAACCCCAACAGCATCTCCAATGCCAGTAATAGCCAAACAGGCCGTGCGCTGCACTCCTAGCAATTTCTTTGCTGTTCCTTCCCACCAAGGTACCAGACCACCATGCCTTAGCGGCATAGAGTATCCTTGGCTTCACCAGCTTCTCATAACTCCCCAGGTCTTGCCCACTGATTAGTCCTACACTGCCAGAAACCTTCTGTCCCTTCTCACATACATACTCAATGTGAGCCCGCCAATTCAACGTATTGTTGATGAGGATCCCCAAGTATTTAACCTCTCTGCAAATTTGCACTTCCTTGCCGAAGAGCCGGGGTCTCGCAGTTTCCTATTCCTGGTAAAGAGAACTAAGGAGCTTTTGTCCGGGTTGACGGACAAGCCGTAGTTTCTACACCACTGCTCCACGTAAGATAACGCTGACTGCATCAAGTCACTCACCACACTCAGATGCTTCCCTGTGATTAGGATTACCCCATCATCGGAATACATCTGCAGGTAAAATCCCCTACGGTTCATCTCCCAAAGTAGCTCATCAACGATGGCATGAGGTCTCATAAGCACGAACAATCGAGCGAGTGGTCCAATCCACTCTCTGATCCAGGTCCTCCCCCTCAGCCGGCGGTCTACCCGGACCTAACCTATCATTTCTCAAGGCCAAGGTAAATCTGCCCCAGTCAATTCTTCTCGGGTTTCGAAACTTCTTCACCTCTTCCATCTCAAGACGCAGGGTGATCCTAATGCCTCTATGATCGGACAACGCCCAGTCATCCATAACCTCCCAACCTGTCGTCCAGGACAAAAATTGCCTGGAGGCCACCGTAATATCTATCACCTCTTCCCTATTCCTCATAACAAAGGTAGGTTTCTTACCTCTATTTAAAAGAAAAAGGTTTCTACTTACCAAAAACTCCGCCAATGACACCCCACGCCGGTTGGTGTCGCTACTTTCTTACAGCGTGTTGTGTGAGTTGGCGTCGAATCCAACCAGCAGTGGCAGGTTCTCCTTCTCGCACCATTCCACCAGACGCTCCACTGCCCGGCCAGGTGGTGGCTCCTCTGAGTCATAGGGTAGGTAGGCCGACGCCAAGACCAGTCTGCCTGTTACCACTCCTATCCTAATCGAAACTACCGTCAGGTCTCTGGAACAAAACTCTCTTAACATTGAACGCTCCATATTCTTAGACACCAGGACACAAGTCCTGGGCCTATCTACTCCACAATCATAAAATGTTCTCAACCCCATACCACCCCATCCGACCACACTGCCTCGGATGGTATAGGGCTCCTGTATTAGACCTACCATCAAGGGTGTTTCCCTGATGACCTCAGCCATCTCTGCTACCACTTACCTGCTCCTGTGAATGTTGTATTGGAACACTCTAAACATGAGAAGACTACTTGCCTCCACTCTCCTCCTTGCCAGGCTGGCCTCGTTGTTTATCCTCCTTCCTTTTGAAGGTGATCCTCGTTAGCTCGTAATAGGGCCTCCACTCCTTCTCCTCCAGAATCCGGAGTGAATGGGGGTCTATAAGGAACACCATCCACATACCTTTATCCTTCTCGAAGGAGCTCAATATTCTCCAGAGATCCGTACGCAGACCAGGATTCTGCCCTGCCAAGCGCTCCAAAAATCTCTCTAGAGGACATCTCTTACCTGGCACCCAAACGGATACCCGGATCATCTTGGGGATATCCTCCCCCTCCAACATGACGTACTGTACGTCTCCTCTGGGTGTGACAGCCTGTCTGGCTGTCCAAGCCCTGGTCCTCTCGTCGCCGCAAGTGATTAGGAACATACCCTCACTTACCACGCCAGACTCCTCGAATTGTGGCCACCAGCCTTCATCATCGGTGCCCTTTCTGCTCTCAGTATCGTCCAGAGCACTCACAAGTTGTGCCCTGACGTGCTCCGCGTCGTCCTCGGTCATAACCTCACCATCTATCCTGACCACGGCGACCTGCGGCTTGTTGGTCTTCTCGACTTTCGGGCGTTTGGCTTCGGGGACGCTTTCTGGCGTCTCCTCCGTACCCTTCTTCTTCTTTTTCTTTCTCTTCTTTCTAGACTCCCTCGTCTTGGTTTCACTCAGGGTCCGCCTTTCGGCGGTCCCCTCGCTTCGACCAGGGGAAGCCAGCAAAAGCTCCTCAATACTCTTGTTTATACTCTCTGTGGAGGCGTTCCCTCTCCAGGCCTCTCAAAGGAGAAGCCAGGAGGTTCTCGGCAGTTTCCTGCCTCGAGGATGCGCCCCCACTAAACTCACCTACTTCTACATTGGTGGAACAAGTAGCCATGACTACCGGTGTGCCTTGTTCCTCAACAACACCGGAGACCTTCGTGGTGATTTTCGCACCCTCATTTGCCACGGACTGAGGGGCTTTCTTATTTTGTTCTTTCATGTTTGTTAATTTATGAAGGGGAGTTATAGTGTTAGTGAGGTATGTGTGAATGTGGTGTTGAACTGTATGGTGTTTGCTGTTTCCTCACCAGGTCCCTACGACTACAGGTACCTGGACGAATCCCCAGCGTGTAAGTCGCTCCCCCACGTCCGCTGCAGGTCCTCCAGTGTCCAAATAGACTCTCTGAAGTGAAGACCTGTTTTCGGAGGCCCAAGAATGGGCCTCGTCAGGGCAGCGTGAGATCGCTGGTGTTTCTGTGATGTAGAGTAAGTGAAATTGTTGCCACGGCGGGTGCAGAGTAAATGTCGTGTAGCCCCGTCGTGGTGTCTGCCGCCCTTGTCCGATTGGCCGTGCAAAGCACGTCGTCCAGTCCCCGCGGCGTGGACGCTCGGGTTGGCTCCAACCCCGCGACTGGAATCGCGTAGGCTTTCCACTAGTCACAGGGCTGTTTGGGGACCTAATTTGTATTAAAATTTATAATTGGAAAAACCACATATTATACTGAAGTGGTACTTTAAAGGGAAGCGTAACGCTACTGTTTCCGCAGAATTCGCCTAAAAATCAATTTTCCCGGGAAAATATTTCAAATAAAATTATTTATGTGTGTAGATACTAGGCGAAGATTAAAGAAAATCACGAAAAACTGATAATGTCATTCAGTAAAGTCGCACTTTTGCTTGATGGATTTTGCCCGAAATCTTCCTCTTTGATGCGGTCGGTGGTCGTGCCTGAATGGAATACTAAGATTGAGCTTCCTGCGCCTTTTTCTTTTTGTGATATTCTGTTAAAACACACACACACATACACACACACACACACACACACACACACACACACACATTAGCTAAATATATTTTTTTTCTATTCCTGGGACCCAAAAATATATATAATCGTTAAAAATTCAATTTCGAAAATCTGGCACAATCGCAATATCGTATACTAAGAGTAAGAGAAAGTTAAAATTGGCCTAAATGTTAAATTTCAGTTTTCTTCTTTCCGGGCTTATATAACCAATTTAATGCTAAGGAAAATTTCTATCAATTTTGAAGTTAGTCTGCTAAAATTTGTTTTGTTTTGTGCTAAAATAAATTTAGTGTTCTTCAAATTCGTATTTATAAGTAAAATGAACATCCTGCTAAAGAGCCGCGTATTTGAGGCATGCATCCCCTCTCCGTTCACTATCTTCAACAGGAGAGGTAATGTCGACTTATATCTACTCAGAGTGCGAGTAAAGGAGTATGCTAGGAATAAGAAGAGCTCAAAAAATCAAGTGAATATTTTCATAATTTGGTGCAGTTGAATACAAGTAACATTTTGAATCAAAGGATATACAATTAGCAGCCGATCATTTTTGCACGTTACGGGCCTTCAGTATATTCCATTTAGAAGGGAAACCGGAACAACGAATGTGGTGAAAGCGGCATTATTGCTTAAATGGAATTGGGCAGGACACGTGGCCAGGATGAGGGAGGATAGCTGGGCGAGGATATTAACATCATGGATCCTTAAGATAAATAGGAAAAGAGGAATACAGTTAACGGCGATCCGGATAAATTTTGTGGGGGTCTGTGGAGCTGAGCAGCACAAAACAAGAACTGTTGGAAGAATCAAGGAGAGGCTTTTGCCCTTCGATGGGCCTAGTTACCAATTAAATTATGTTGTCCCTTTATTTTAGGTTTTACTTTTTCAGTTTATTGCTTCTTTTTTTAATCAGATTGTAAGAATTATTTTCATTTTAAAGAGTTATTTACTTTTACAGAGTAATTTAGTATTTAAGATTATATTCAAGTAATATTTTGTGTCACTTTATAATTGGTAATAAAGACTGTTGTTATTATTAAATTTTTGTTGAAGCAATAATTGATTTAAAACAGGTTTTTTTCTCTAGAACAGGAAATCGCAAATGTGACGATTGCTTAAATTCAGTTTAAAGAAGACTGGCAACTAGGCAAACTTTTTTTCTATGTATCCATATGAAAACAATAAAATGTTACTTATACTCCATTTCCTAAGATCTTTTATTGATGATTCCAGTGTTTTCTTTAAGCCAATTACTTTCTTATGGAAGGATATTTTTTTAAAATTTTTAATTTAAGGCGCCTCAATATACCTTAGTGGTTATTTGCGCCGGGAGCCTTCTCAGTGCACTGCTGGCCTCTAGACAGTGTTCACTCGTTACAGTGTCACTTCACCGGACAGTGAGTGTAGAGGCTCCTAGGAAGAAAATCTAAGGGTAGCACGGCTATTCAAAACCGGGATCTCCGCGCTGCTAGCCCAGTGCGTTACCTCTGAGCTAATTCCTTCCCAAGAAATGATATAAATTTGTGGACAAGGCCTTATCCGGTGCAATCTAGATTTATTTTCATTTACATTCGTGCCGTTCGTCATGTATATTAGTGTTTACAAGCAGAGCCCGCTCTAGGGGCGGGCAACCCGGACATTTGTCCGGGGCACCATTTGGCTGTAAGTGCGGGAAAAATATTTTTGTGTTAAATATTCAAATTTCACTAATCGATTTTTTCGCTAAAAATTTATAGTGCATAGCGTATTTATATTGTTTATGTCTTAAAGCTAAAAATATTTACTTTATTATAGAAAAATAATCGCAGAATTTGTAAAGGACGATGCTTGAACTTGTTTAAACAAGCATATACTTCTCTGAACAGAATAGCATTAGCGCGCAAACAGAGTGCTGCTTCAGCTTGTGTTTGAACATGCATAGACCTCTTAAAAAAATATATACACTGCTGGTAAAAAGTTTGGGACCACCTAGAATAAAAATGTATTATATTTATTTTTGTTAATTTACTGATTTGTTATGAATGAAATAAAATGTCAGTAATTCATAAATATTATATTTAATCTATATACAATAATATAAGCGATCACAAATTCATTACAAAGTGTAAATCTTTTCCAAAAATAAATTTCGACTAAACGGCTTTTTCATCAAAGTGACCACCTCTCCGCTTAATTACCTCTCTTATATTTCTAGGCATGTCTCAATCAATCTATTGATTGTTTCGAATTCAATATTACTCCACACACTGAATAGTATCTGCTGAATAATTCTGCATTTGGAGAATTAGGGCACTTGATAAGAACTTTTCCATCTAGCTCATCCCACAAAAATGCAATTGGGTTCAAGACCGGGGTTCGCGAGGGCCAGACCATATTGACACGTATTTTTCATCTTCTTTTTCCTCAAGGTATTGTCTACATAATTTGGAAGTATGTTTAGTGTCACTGTCCTGTTGCATAATCATTTTTTCCTCAATCAATCGCTGACCGCAGGATAAGACGTGATTTTCTAAACCGCTTTTATAATTTTCTTTTTTCATTATCCCGTCAATACGGACGAGATCACCTATTCCATAGCGTGAAAAACATCCCCAAACATGACCGAGCCCTTTCTGTGCATAACGGTGGGTATTATGCATTATGGATGTAGTTTTTCTGAGCTGAAAGGTTCCTCCAACTTTTCACTGTGAAGTTTTTGTATTTCAAGCCCACTCTGAACATTTCTTCTTGTATTTAATAATGGTTTCAGCGATGCAACTCTTCGTAACAAGTTCGCTTGAGAAAGACGCCTTTGAACAGTTGAGAAATTGGCCTCGAACTTGTTTAATAACTTCCCCTCTGATTTTTGGAGCTGTGAGTCGTCTATTTCTTTTACTTCATAAAATAATGAATTCATCCTCACCTGTGGTTGTTGATTTTGGTCTCCCGGAGGGGTGTAAACCCCGCAAAGGACGTGTGCCGGGGTTTCTCCTAGGCCTTGCAGAAACGGCAAAATCCATCCGACAGTGCGAATTTACTGAATTTTTTTTTTTCAATTTTTCGTGATGTTCTCGAAATTGGCTGCAACGATTTTCTTTAAACGTTGAATACTATCTATACATATAAATTCTTATCACTTTTAATGCCACATTTTTCTGAAGGAACAATAGCAATATGCTTTTCTCTAAAGTATCACTGAAATAACTGATTAGCAATTTGTTCTTCTCTAAGGTACCATTAAAATAACTGATGACTGATGAATCTCGAAAATAAAACTTATGAGACAAACAAATAATGCGAAAAATAAGATTCAAATAAAGGTTGTACAAGAAAAAAATTATGTTCCTAATCAAAATGATGCTCTGTTGACAAAGTCTGCATTTTCTCTCTTAGTCTAGATTTGACATCACTAAATTTATTTAGTCTATTGTCGCGATTTAGGACTAATCATTTAGGATTGTATAATTCATTTGCAAAGTAAGCGGAGACTGGACAGATAAATAAAGGAGGTGGGGATTATACTATTGACCTAAATAAGATTGTATTGTATGATAGCAAGCTCTCTATCAATCCAGTAGCAATGCTTATGACGGCAATTAGCAGGACAATTTAAGTCTCGGGATAGAACACCTTCACAATTATTTGGAAGAATATTTTAAATCGGTATTAAATATAATGAATACATGTAATTTAATAAGAGAGAAAATAACTTAATTAATTTTATAGTCACAATTAGCCTTCTTTAACAAATAATTGAATAATTAATAAATAACATATAAAAATGTAGAGCTAAGGAACAAATGTAAAATTTTTCTTTCTTCTAACTGCTTTAAGAATGTAATTGTTGTAGTTGAAGTTTATACTAAAAAATTAGTACTGTATTCTGATGAAACAAAAAAAAAAATTCAAATTTTACATTTTAGTAGAAATAAAAAAAATAAAATAGTTAAAAACGATCAAAATTAACGTTTCTGAATTCACCGCCAGGTATCAGCACGTACTTAATCTAGAATTTGTAGTAGTTCAAATAATTGCCGCTAGAAAGCATAAGCTTCCAGATATATAGAATTGTAGTTCCAAAATTTGCCACCCGATCGCAGCGCCATCCTCTGTTGTAAAAAATTTAATATGCGTCTTTGGGAAGGGAAAGGATGTGGTTAGCGTGATGGACTCTCAAAAAAAATCTATGGAAGTAGCGACACCTAGTGACAAACTATATAACCATCAATAAAATTGATTTCTCAGTAGGTGTTGCTATCTGGTGGCCATGTTTATAACTACAAATACACTAATTTTAATTACTTTATTAATTAGAAAACAAAAAAAAATCTGATGTGGAACATTCACTCAAGTTTTCGAAATTGTAATCGAGTAACTTTATAGTTAGTATACCAAATTTAATAAAATTCGTCGGTGTTTTTACGGAGGAAAACCCAAAAACTGAAAAAATTATGTAGATTTACACTATATTGAAAAAAAATAATAAGCGTACACTTTATTTTTAAATTAGAAATAAATGAATATATTAATTAAATTCAAATATTTATTTATCTTTTTTGTACATTATATTTCTTTCGCAAGCTATTAAGATAATTCTTGGCATATTATTTGCCAAGATATTTTTCTGGAATAGTGCTTGATATTTCCCTCCTGTCTTTTTCAAGAGAGGGTTCAGATTTTTTGCATTTGTTTTTCAGCTGGAAGCTATAGACGGCTGGGAATATTAATATTATCGTATGTATAACTTAGATACAATGTTAAAATGAGAAATTTAAGACTATTGAAGGATAGATTCAAATAACAATCCATCCTATATAATTGTAAGATTAGAGCTGACAGGGGAATAACACAATTAAGTAACCAAAAGAAACAACCTTGTTTATTGACAAATAAGGATAAAAATAAAATAAACCATACAATAAAAGGAAAAATGATTATTAGCCTCGCTCTCCAAACGGGATGCCTGTCCGTCCAGCTGTTTCCAGTGCGTCCTGGTCACCTTCCGGTCTAGTGCGTCCGATGTAGCAAAAGGGCTCGTAGCAGTCAGCCTACCATGCAACCTCGCCCTGGCTCAGGGCAGATCTGACTCTCTCGCTGTATGTGCCGACTCGGCCCCCACTCCAACTGCGCCCTACTCCACGGCCCTCTCGCGGTGCTGCTCAATCCAGTGCCCCTCTTACACATATATAAAATGTTGGAGTGGGGGCCGAGTCGGCACATACAGCGAGAGAGTCAGTTCTGCCCAGAGCCAGGGCGAGGTTGCATGGTACGCTGACTGCTACGAGCCCTTTTGCTACATCGGACGCACTAGACCGGAAGGTGACCAGGACGCACTGGAAATAGCTGGACGGACAGGCATCCCGTTTGGAGAGCGAGGCTAATAATCATTTTTATGTGTAAGAGGGGCACTGGATTGAGCAGCACCGCGAGAGGGCCGTGGAGTAGGGCGCAGTTGGAGTGGGGGCCGAGTCGGCACATACAGCGAGAGAGTCAGTTCTGCCCAGAGCCAGGGGAGGTTGCATGGTAGGCTGACTGCTACGAGCCCTTTTGCTAACAGCAAGGTGAGGGGTTTGGCCAGATCTGCAAAACCCTTGATAAACCGCCTATAATAGCCTGCTATTCCGAGGAAGCTCTGTACCTCGCGAATTGACTTGGGCACAGGGTATTTTTGGATTGCTCGGACTTTATCTGGGTCTGGGCAGACTCCTGCCGCTGTAACGATATGCCCTAGATAACGGACTCTGGGTGCGGCGAACTGACATTTTTCCAACCGGATTTTAAGGTTAGCCTCGTCCGACCGGGAGAATACGCGTTCCAGCCGTTGGCAGTGCTCGGCAATCGAACTGCTAAATACTATGGCATCGTCTAGATAGACGAAGCACTCAGTTCCCTTAATCTTCGCCAAGAGCTGGTCCATTGCTCTTTGGAAAGTAGCAGGCCCGTTGACCAGCCCGAACGCGAGCCTCTTGTACTCATAATGGCCCCCCAAGGTAAAGAAGGCCGTCTTCTCACAATCTTCTGGCCGGATATGAATCTGGTGGTACCCACAGCTCAAGTCTAGCGTCGTGAAATATTTACTTTCCCCCAAAGCCTCCAGAGTTTCCACAATTAACGGGAGTGGATATGCGTCCGCCTTAGTAATCTGGTTCAGGGCTCGGAAATCGGTACAGAACCGATATTTAATGCTCCCATCCAGGGTTTTTTTCGGTACCAACACTACCGGCGCGGACCAGGGACTCTGGGAGGGTTCAATCACTTCCTTGGCTAACATGTCTTGCACCAACTCCCTGACCACTCCCTTCTGGTTATAGGGCACCCGATAAGGCCATTTAGCAATTGGCCCATCTGCCCGGGTCTCGATGCGGTGATAGATGAGTAACTTGCACCCTCTCGCATCAGGCTCGTCAAACAGTCGCTCATACTTGTTTAGTACCTCCCGTAGTTGTTCTTGGTCATCCACCGGTAAGTTCTTCAGCTTTTCCTCGATCTGGGCGGCTCTAGTGGGTACTCCCTTCTTAGGCCTCACGTCCGGGTCTTCCCCTACGGCGCCCACCACCGCCCCCCGATCTCCCCAACCCACAGGGTTCCATGTTTCCGCTACCCCAAGAGCCTGCCCTTTCACAATTCTAACGGGTTGTTCTGTTAAATTTATGGTCTTCACCCAAATCTGGCGATGCATGGGCCTGTTCAGACTTCGCGCCAAGCGTATCCCCAGCTGGGATTGTGGAACTGGTTCGAAAATCACCTCCCCCATTTGCTCCCCTCTTAACTTCCCTTCCACCATCTGCTCGGAATGGGGTGGTATCTCTAAGCGCCTGGCTGCTCTTACCACCCTCCAGGGATCTCCCATTCCAGACGGGTTTTCTTTTTCCGCAATTTCGACTACCTGGTTCCCGGTTGGGAGCGTGGGTTCGAACCCCACACCTGACTCCACTGTAACACAGGGGCTGACAGGGGAATAACACAATTAAGTAACCAAAAGAAACAACCTTGTTTATTGACAAATAAGGATAAAAATAAAATAAACCATACAATAAAAGGAAAAATGATTATTAGCCTTGCTCTCCAAACGGGATGCCTGTCCGTCCAGCTGTTTCCAGTGCGTCCTGGTCACCTTCCGGTCTAGTGCGTCCGATGTAGCAAAAGCGCTCGTAGCACTCAACCTACCATGCAACCTCGCCCTGGCTCTGGGCAGAACTGACTCTCTCGCTGTATGTGCCGACTCGGCCCCCACTCCAACTGCGCCCTACTCCACGGCCCTCTCGCGGTGCTGCTCAATCCAGTGCCCCTCTTACATAATCATTATTTTTATAAGCATTTATGTGTAACTACCAAAATACAGTTCAAGAACTTTTATCTAAATCTTGTCAATAAAATTTACGGGCTAATTTCATTTGTTGGTATTTAATTGAATATTGTATTTGATATATTTTTGAAAGCAGCTTCAAAATCTCTTGAAATGGCTGGTCCAATTGCTTGAAACATATCTTGAGTACTATCTATACATATAAATTCTTATCACTTTTAATGCCACATTTTTCTGAAGGAACAATAGCAATATGCTTTTCTCTAAAGTATCACTGAAATAACTGATTAGCAATTTGCTCTTCTCTAAGGTACCACTAAAATAACTGATGACTGATGAATCTCGAAAATGAAACTTATGGGACAAACAAATAATGCGAAAAATAAGATTCAAATAAAGGTTGTACAAGAAAAAAATTATGTTCCTAATCAAAATGATGCTCTGTTGACAAAGTCTGCATTTTCTCTCTTAGTCAAGATTTGATATCTCTAAATTTATTTAGTCTATTGTCGCGATTTAGGACTAATCATTTAGGATTTTATAATTCATTTGCAAAGTAAGCGGAGAGTGGACAGATAAATAAAGGAGGTGGGGATTATACTATTGACCTAAATAAGATTGTATTCTATGATAGCAAGCTCTCTATCAATCCAGTAGCAATGCTTATGACGGCAATTAGCAGGACAATTTAAGTCTCGGGATAGAACACCTTCACAATTATTTGGAAGAATATTTTAAATCGGTATTAAATATAATATACATGTAACTTAATAAGAAAGAAAATAACTTAATTAATTTTAGAGTCATAATTAGCCAGCCACCATTAACAAATAATCGAATAATTAATAAAAGGCATAAAAAAAGATAGAGCTAAAGAACAAATATAAAATTATTTTTTTTCTAACTGCTTTAAGAATGTAATTGTTATAGATAAAGTTTATATAAAAAATTAGGACTGTATTCTTATAAAACAAACAAAAAAAATTTAAATTTTACATTTTAGTTGAAATAAAAAAAAAAGTTAAAAACGAGTAAAATTAACGTTACTGAATTCACCGCTAGGTAACAGCACCTACTTAACCTAGGATTTGTAGTAGTTCAAATAATTGCCGCTAGAAAGCATAAGCTTCTAGATATAATTATTTTAGTTCCAAAATTCGCCACCCGATCACAGCGCCATCCTGTGATGTAAACAATTTTTAATATGCGTCTTTGCGAAGGGACGGGTAGTGGGGTTAGAGTAGGACTCTAAAAAAAATCTTTGGAAGTAGTGACACCTAGTGACAAACTATATAACCAAAAATAAAATTGATTTCTCAGTAGGTGTTGCTATCTGGTGGCCATGTTTATAACTACATATA